>JAQHUG010000177.1:627960-642067 GCA_028555095.1 Dicrostonyx torquatus
TGTGTGTGTGTGAAGGCTTTAGGTCATAATCCATCATAAAGAGATGTCATGCAGGAGCTCAAGGCCAACTAAATTGATTTATAAAATGGCTTTTATATTAAATTTCTACATTAAGAGTCTGGAATTAGTGTATAATGTGTTAGCCCCTAATTATTCCTGTAATCTCAGAAACTTAAAAAGTCTAGGTTTTGAGAATTATCTATTTATTAAGTAAAGGGAAAGTATTTCTGATTATACATTCAAAAAGATGCTATGTTATTTATGATTAGGGGCAAAGTATTCTTCCCTGAGCTCATGTGCTTGACATTTTGGGGGTGTTGTGAGGACATTTTGGGGAGGTTTTGAGGTACATATAGGCATGATAGCAGAAGTTGGTTACTGGGGATGGGTTTTGAATTTGATATTTGTTTTTATTTCTGAATAGAGATCTCTATTTTATGACTTTCCAAGATATGAGTGGCTTCTGCCACATGCTACTTTTTTCAATGTATTGAATAATAACACTTAGAGATGTAAGTTTATATTAATGAAAAGTTAGCAAATATGTTTATTTTACTTTTAATTTGTTCTTTCACAGTCATTGTGCTTTGATTCGTTCCACTGTTTACTTGACTTACTGAGTCCTCCTTCACCACGTACAATCTCAGTTTCCTTGCTGAATTTCTAAATCCTGTTGATGAGTTTTTTTTCATTCACGTTTGCTGACTTTCTTACGCAAGTCTTCAACTGATTTCCTTTTTGGTCACCTTATTTGAATCTTCTTTGAAATCACAGACAGTTTTTACAACTATGGTTATAAGTTTCTTGTCTTTTATTTCACTCATTTTGTATATTACAGTTGTTAGTGAAGAATTAGGATCTTTTGGAAGAATGTTTTGCCTTTCTTTTTCATGTTTCATATACATCTGTGTGTGGTTTGCACATCTAATTTTATTTGGGGGTCCTTTAATTGTGAGGCCTTCTCTTGAGGGCTTGATTCTCAGCAGTGGTGAAACTGGGGGCATACATAGCCTTAGCTTCTTCTCTGCAGGGAACCCAGCCTGGAGCTTCAGCTTTTAGCTGTGTAATCTTTTAGTTTTCCATTCTATGACTCTGTCCTGTCATTTTTACTGTGGTTCCCCACATTCTTCCTTTCATTCTTTCCTTGCAATAGAGGCCCTCCACCCCCAAGGCTTCTAACTCGGAGAAGCAGGGACAGCTCCTAATACAGGATTTTGCCCCAGATGTTTGCTAAGCACTTTGTGTTTTTTCCTTCATATAAAGCCATAGTAGAGTTGTAATTTATGCAGTCATCGTATCTCACCTCACATTTGAGAATGTATGGCATAAAGGAAACTTTTGGTCACCTAGGTTTAAAAAAGAAATTACAGATCTAAGTTGCAAACTTCAGTCTATCTGAGTTAAGTTTGTAGTCACTGGTGTTCAAATATTTGTTGGAAGTTATTTTGTGCCAGACACTAGAACCTCCTTGCAGTCTTACTGGTGGAATTTATATTCTAAGAATGAAAAGAAAACAAGAGAAGAAATATGTATTTATTATTAATATTTATTAATATGAACTCTACAGAAACATATATATTGTGATATAATCTGGATTTTTTTACCCACCACTTCCCCAGAATGTATATGCCAATATCTAATTACCAGGATGATGGTATTAAGAAAAGGGACATATCCCCATAGGTAATTCATAATAATAGAAGTAATTATTGAGATCAGAGCCTCATGAATAAGATTGTTTCCTTTACAGAAGAGCTAAAGGGAAGTTGGTACCCTCTTTTGCCATTTGACAATACAGTAAGAATGTTGCATTCCTGTAGCAGAGAGCCCTCAGCAGATCCCGAATGTTGGTACTTTGATCTGACTTCTGTGATTCCATAAATATGAGGAATAGATTTCAGTTGTTTCTAAGCTATTCTTCCATATAAAATATTTTGTTATAGACACTCTAAGACTAATAACCATGTCAGAGAACAACAAACAAAAGTACTCAGATATGGCACGGTCCTTAAAAGTCTGTTTTAGGACTGACACAGCAACTAGCTGTTGAAGCTTAAGAAATATCTGTAAAGGGCAAAGGGAAGCATCATCCAGACCTAATTATAAACATACCCTAAAACAGGAGGGAAGTTGTGGCTCAGATGTCAGGTAATAACAGTGTATGTGGAAATAAACATAAAATGAAGTGCCAGGTTCTCATATGTAGCTCTGAGGGTTTGGGGGTTTTGCTTTGGTTTTTTTGTGAATTTCTGCCAAATTTTCATTTTGCAAAAAGTTCTACAAGTAGTGTAGACAATACTGTTTGAATTACTAAAAGTTTTGTGTGGGAATGCAACCCGATGATCCAACGTCAAATAAAACATTTCAAATTAAATTTGACAGTTGTTATGGTTTAAATCTGATTCAGAATTGGTTGCACTGTTCTAGAAAGTTTTAGAACCATAAAGATGTAAGGTGTCTATGGTAAAAGCAGGCTATTGGAGGCTGGTCTTGAGGATTATAGTCCTGCTTCCTTTGATTTAATATTCAGCTTCCTGATTTGCTGAGATGTCAGGAGCTTCTCCTTCACATCTGCCAAAATGTCAGACGTCTCTTCCTCACTTCCTGACTCTCCCACTGACATGCGATTGTAGATTGTATTTCTTCCTTCATTAGGATAGATTAGAGCCACTCACCCAAACAAATCTTTCTCCATCCCATTGCTTCTATAATGTGTTGGTCACAGCAAGGAGTGCATAACTAATACAGAAGGTTAGTACTGAGAAATAGGTTTACTGCTGTGGTCAAACTGATGATGGGAGCATGTAGACTTTCAGAATTAATTTGTGGGATGAGTGTGGAGTTTAAGACTGTGATCTAGACAAGTCCTAGAGAACCGTAAGCAGAGTTTACTGTGCCATCTGATGGGAGTTTATGTTGCATGTTGCAAGAAGCATAAATGGTAAAGGCTGTGCTCATGAAGGCATAGAAGGAGATAAGGTCCCTATCATAAATTTGGTTAGAGGCCATGCTTGTTACATTTAAACAAAGAATCTAGCTACATTCTTCCAATTTCCTAAAAATTAGAGTGAGGTTGAAACTGCAAGTAATGGACTAATTTATTTGATGGAGAAACTTTCAAGACACATAGCTTCTAGGCTATGGCAGTTATTACCGACTGGTTTTAGCTGGGTTTATAGCAAGAATCTAAAGCCAAAAATATCAGAAAGATGTGAAAGTTGTATCGTTTGGTAAGGAAAGGAGCATGAGTGTGTTAAAAGTTGTCGACAGGGTAGATGTGAATAAAGCAGGTACCAATGAAGGACAGTGGCTGTTAAAGAGATTAATACCTTCTATTGCAGAGGACCTTGGGCTTTATACAGAGAGAATAGTAAAGGTACCTCGAAGGCAAGAATCTTGTGCTTAGTGCTCCACAAATAATATGTAAAATTGCGTGACAGAGTTTGCCTTACAAATAGAATGCCTGAAAAGATAGAACAATTGTGTTTCCTTCCTGGAAAATGACCTTTTAGAAATAATGTTTTTTGTAGTTTTGGTGAAAGAAACACCCAGAAACTTTCATAGTCATGGTCTAAAGCAGTGGTTCTCAATTTTCTTAATATAGTTACCACCCTTTAATACAGTTCCTCATGTTGTGGTGACTCCCAACCACAAAATTATTTTGTTGCTATTTCAAAAATAATTTTGCTACTGTTATTAATCATAATGTAAATATTTTTGGAGGTAGAGGTTTGCCAAGGGGATCGTGACCCACAGGTTGAGAACTCCTGATATAAAAAGTCCCAGATACCTCCCATTGCCCTGTGGTTCTGGATTTTCAGGCATAAGGAATGCAAGTGCTATAGAACTTGCACCGTGTTTCTAGAAAAAAAAGCTTATGGGGCCAGAAAATGTGTAGCAGTGTGAGGTCAGTGTTTGAAGTTGTATATGAGACGAGATCGGGTGCACTCAGGGTGGTTATGTCCTTGGACAGATATGAAACCTAAGTTGCCCTAGAGAACCACGAATAATGGAAGAATCAGGAATACCACGAATTAGGCTCATCTTCAAGTAATAGTACACCTACAGATATGAACTGAAGTTATCAGAACCATAGGGAAGAAACTGCTGAAGTCTCTTGGATTTCAGATGTTGCCATTGCATGCTATTAATGTTGAACACAGAGATGAATGGTTAAAAATTGCTCTGTTGGCTTTCAGTCTTGTTTTGGTCTAATCTAATCTATTATGTCTTACACTCCTTTGGGAATGAGAATGTTTACTCTCATTGTATATAGGAAGTACCTAACAGTTTTTGTTTTGGCTTAATTTCTTCATTATTATTTTTATTGTTATATTTTTCTGGGGTTCGCAGCTAATCACTTGCTTTGAGTATTAGAAGAAATTGGGCCTTTTGAATGGTGCGTACTCTTCAAGGTGTGATTAAAGCCTTTGCATGTGAGATGGCCATAAGCCTAAAGAAGTTAGGGGCAGACGGCTGTGGTTTGAATCCAAAATGTTTCCTTTCCAGAGGCTAGTATAATTGAATACTTGATCCCCAGCTGGAGGTGGTGTTTTGGGAGGTTGTAAATAAGGGAACAGTGGGGTTTGGTTTATATAGGTGAGTCATTGGGCGCAGACATGTGAGGGCATAGTCCAGTCCCACTCTGGGTCAGCATTCTGCTTCTTGGTCTGTTAGGATGTAAGAGCATCTATCATATCACACATTTAAACTGTCATTAACTCTGCATATCTTGCTAACATAGACTAAAACTGTGAATTAATAGACATCTTTATTTAAGTTGTGTCTGTCAGGTGTTTGGCCATAATGATGAGAAAATAGTAACTAATATAAATAGTTGAACCAAAATACAAACATCCATTTTAAGGAGTAAATTTAGTTCATCTTGTTGCCTTTCTTGTATTTCAAGATAGTGGTAGATTCAAATCAGTCATCCCTTAGAAGCAGTATTTACACTTTTTAAATGTCCAAACAAGGGATGCCTAAAAAGATCTCTATTTTTTTTCTAAAAGCCGTGCAAGGATATTATAAAATATTATAATTAGCTCTGTGTTTATGGGGTAGATGAAGCATAAGTGAATTTTGTGTTTAAATTGATGCCACATCTGAAGATATTTCATTTTGTATATTCAGATCATCCAAAATTGAAAATCTCAGAAATTCAATGTTTCTAGTCCCAAGCTATTTGGATAGCATGATCTCTATGGAGTTTTGTGTGATTGATTATTGGGCTGGCCTGTTTTATGTCAATTTGACACAAATTGAAGTCATCTGAGAAGAGCAAACCTCAATTTAAAATATGCCTCCAATGCAAATAATGGAACTAGAGAAAGCCATCCTGAGTGAGGTAACCCAGACCCAGAAAGATGAACATGGTGTGTACTCACTCATAAGTGGATACTAGCTGTAAAGCAAAGGACAGCGAGCTTATAGTTCATGATCCTAGAGAAACTGGGTAATAAGGTAAACCCTAAGAAAAACATACATATAACCACCTGGAAAGGGGAAATAGACAGGATTGCCTGACAAGATTGGGAGCATGGGGTGGGGGAATACAAGGGGAAAAGGAGACGAAGGCAGGGAGGTGAACTTGAGAGAAGAGGATAGTCGAGATGGAGGAAAGACAGAGATGAGAACAAGCAAAGAGATATTTTGATTGAGTGAGCCATTATAGGGTAAGCAGGAAACCCGGCAGTAGAGAAATTTCCAGGAATCCACAAGGATGACCCCAGCTAAGACTGTAAGCAATAAAGAAGAGGGTGTCTGAACTGGCCTAGTCCTATAGTCAGACTGATGAATATCGTAAATAGAACCTTCATTTAGCAACTGATGGAAACAAGCAGAGACCTGCAGCAGAGTACTGGACTGAGCTCCCAAAGTCCAGTTGAAGAGTGGGAGGAGTGAGAATATGAGCAAAGAGGTCAGGACCAAGATGCATACACCCACAACAACAGTTAACTTGAGCTAATGGGAGCTCACCAACTCCAGCTGGACAGGGAAGGAAACCGCATAGGTCCAAACTAGTCCCTCTGAATGTGAGTGACAGTTATATGGTTGGGGCAGACTGCAGGGCCACTGGCAGTGGCACCAGGATTCATCCCTACTGCTTGTACTGGCTTTTGGGGAACCTATTCTCTTTGGATGTATACCTTGTGCAGCCTAGATATAGTAGGGAGGGCCTTGGACCTTCCCCAAAGCAATGTACCTTATCCTTTCTGAGGAGTGGATGGGAATGGTATGGGGGAAAGGTAGAGGGATGGGAGGAGGAGAGGGAGTGGGAACTGGGATTGGTATTTAAAATGAAAAATGATAGTTTGGTTTTTTTAAAGGAAAAACAAGAAAGAAAGAAAGAAAGAAAGAAAGAAAGAAAGAAAGAAAGAAAGAAAGAAAGAAAGAAAGAAAGAAAGAAAAGATGTCTCCATAAGATTTGGCTATAGGCAAGCCTGTAGGGCATTTTCTTAATTAGTGACTGACAGAGGGACCATTGTGGTGGTGCCATCTCTGGGCCAGTGGTTCTGGGTTCTATTTGAAAGCAGGTTGAGCAATCCAGTACTAGCTGTGCCTTCTATAGCCTGTGCATCAGCTCCTGCCTCCAGGTTCTTGTGCCCTGTTTGAGTTCCTATCTTGACTTCCTTCACTGAGAGACTGTGATTTGGAAGTGCATGCCAAATAAACCCTTTCCTTCCTAACTTGATTTTGGATCATGGTATTTCATCAAAGCAATAGAAACCCTAACTAAGACAGTTATGTATATAGCACTGCTTGATTTACTTATGATAGTTCCAAATTACTTTTACCCCAAACAGAAGATTAACAATGCAAGTCTTTGTGAGAACTCTGAGTATTTACAGCTGTAGGAGGAGGGAAAAGAACAGGACTGGGCAAAAGTTAAGTTGTGTTCAGTTAGAAGACAAGCCTCAGCTACTCAAGATTGTTATGAACTTGTTAAAGGATGAAATAAAAAGAGTGGTCTTTCTGCCTTGACACAAACTGCATTGATGTTGAGTAAAGTGAGCTATACCATCAAAGGTAGTTTCTAGAGAGCACTGATAGGTGAGGGCTGAGAGAATGTTGAAAAACTAATTGTATGTATGGGAAAATCAGATAAATTTTAGCATTAGCCACACCGTTTAGACTTTGCCCATCATAAATGCAAGATATACACATAAATGTTTTTAATTAAGTCTTTGAGTTTGGATTGTTATTAAACATGACCTTTCCTAACTTAAACAGTATGTTTTCTTAAGGTTAATGTGGGATTCCCCCCATTGCCACAGTAATCAATTCATTTTTTTAAAGTCATTTATTTTTAGCAGTATCTTGTTCAACATAAAATAAGGAATATAATTGTTATTTAGAGTTTTTACATTTTTAGTTCAAATTGTTCATGGGGTATTTATTTTATTGCAACTCTATGATTATCTTGTGCTGTTTTGAAGAACTCTGATGCAACACATAACTCTCCTTTTGCTGTGTCTTGTAAAATAACTGGCCTGTGTTAAAAAGAGTTTCTTTCCCCATTCTTTTTCTTGGAATAGGTGCTTAGAAAGGAGAGACTCTGTCTTGGTTGCTACCCATGCCTTCTTGACTTTTGGATTGACTGTTTTAATTTATTTTCCTTTTGGTTTTTCCCTGAAAGTAATTCAGGTCCAACGTGTTTATGGAGCAGAGAAGTAGCTCTGCTACTGAATGTGGGGGTGGGAAAGTATCTGGAGTTTGTTCTGACTGTGTGCACAGCAGTCCCATGGATTGAGTTAGACTGCAGTAACAGTACAGTCTGAACTTTAAAACCATATCTGCCGAGGATACGAGATCAGTAAGATTATAGTGTTAGGAGCATTGACCCTGATGAAACCACATATAGGTGAGCCTCTTGTGCCTTTTGTATGGAGTGTAAATCCACAAAACTGAACATCAAGAAGTGGTTCGAGTATTGGCTTACCTCTCTGCCAGGAATATTGGTATTTACTTTTTCCTGTTTGGCAGGAACCAGATATTATTAGTAGATTTAGTTAGCATTTTTCTTATCCAAGTAATGACCAGGCCTAATTCTACTTAATTCCCAAGACTGTGCACACTAAATTTTGAAGAATTTTGCCTTTTGTATTTCAAAAAGAAAGTTGTAAAATTTCATTTGATGATTATGATGTTAAAAACGAGAGCCAAGAATTTATTTGTTAGCATTTGATTCTGTAGTCTTACTCATTTACTGAAAGTAGATGATCATATAAAACCTTAAGTTCTGAAAATCTACAGCCAAGGGTAGCAGTTATAGGTGAAGACATTGGTATGTTCTCTCATGTGATACCCTTCATCTTACCTATAGGAAGGACTTAGGTAAGTGATTCTATAGTTCCAAGTTGAACTAACTACAGAAAATATTACTTCTGTCAAGTGCTTCTAAAGAGGACTTTAGAACGGTTCCCTAATATAGATTCTTAAAATTGTCTCTAATATTATCTGAGGCATATAATTAATAAATGGTAAATCTCCTGACTCCAATGGACATTCTGCCACATCATACTACTTTCCATGTTTAGGAAGTATTTATATTTGCCTTAATCAAAGATGACAGTTTTCTAAAAGGATGTGTATTATGATAGAGTATATATTTAATTTTGCCAGTATTCTGTCTTTTTAGAACAACAATAATGAAACTACACTGTTTTAAAAGCTAAGTGCTTTTGTGTTGATTAAGAATATTCCATCTAGTCAGGCAGTGGTGGCACATGCCTTTAATCCCAGCACTTGAGAGGCAGAGGCAGTTGGATCTATGTGAGTTTGAGGCCAGACTGGTCTACAGACAGGACAGGAATATTAAGGCACAGTAAGATGATTTGGAAGAGGGCTTATAATCAGTTATTGGCAGAACCAGAAGTAGAATTCAAATCTGACAGGCTAACTTCACGTTCTCTTAGTCATACACAATTTCATGTTATGACCTGATGATCACTGCACAATAAAGATTGTAGTTATATAGATTGACTTCTCAGAAAACTCCTGTCACGACGATGCCTTCAAATATAATGTAGCTACTTCCTCTCACACCCTTATCTCTGCAATAACTTTTAAATTAACTGGATAAAACAGTTCTTACACCAAGATAAAGAACTGAAGCAATTGTTGTGCTGAGCGAAGGCAGTAATTTGTAGTGAAGCCAGTTTAGATCTTATCGTGGCATGCATTTGGTGGCACCTCCTAGTCCCTCTTGATTTTTTTTTTCCACATCAGACAAAACCCACTGAACAGTTTTGTGTAGTCTGGCAGGATTGTTAGTTGCAGTGCTGTAGAAATGGAAACAATTAGGGTGTTCTAGATTGAAAGTGAGGTGCCTGTTCTATGAAGTGGTGTTGGTGCTGAACTTTGTGTACCAGACTTTATGAATTTAAAACTCTTTTTTTTAAAGGTAGATGATATTGGTGTTTCTTAAATGCCTTTGGAATACCGAGACATTTATTGTAATTGTACATCTTACAAAGAGGAATTTTGGATCAGAATGGATTGTAAATTTACACAAATTTGGAGTCCAAACAAAACCCACTTCATGTTTGTGTAAAGTATTTTAAGCTATTCATTCTGATCTTCTATTTATTCTACAGCTTGCAGTGTTTGTGTTTAGGGCCTACCATTCCCCCAACTATGGAATTCATATTGAAAGTTTCTAACAATCTGGAGAGCTTATTCTCCTCCACTATTGGGATCCACAAAATTCAGTTAGTTCTCAAGAAAGCTGACATGATGGAAAATAAAAATAACATTTTCGAAAAACTTGAAGTATCTTATAAGAAAATTATAGTATCATGTATGCATTTTTAGCAGCTTTCATGAAGTAGACAACTTCAAAGTTGTTTTGAGGAAACACTATGCAGTTTGTCGTCTGAGTGCTCATGAAATTCAGTTCTGAAGAACTCCACACACCATAGTATCTGTGCTGATGAGCTGTCCACATGTGGAGGGAGAGAGGATGTGGACTTGTGGCACATATGATAGTGCTGTCTACACTGTTCCATTAATCTGTACAATTATTTGGTCTGTGTATTTCACCATGGCTATAACAAATGGTAATTGATACTTTCCTGCAGCCTTAATAAGATATAATTGGCCAATAAAAATTATATACAGTTACAATGACATATAGGTCTTTGTAGAAACTATGAAATTTGTATGTTCATTATCAAATTTTAATAGACACATATACACAAAAATAAGTGATATTTTCTTTTAAAATTAAAGACAAACTTATTGCCATTGTTTTTGTTGTTTTATTTAACACATTGCTCCTCTGATCCTACTTTCCTTCTTTTTCTGGTTATTATTTTATATTCTTTAAATACTGTTGACTGTATCTAGGAGAATGAGTTACTGTAGTATAGGAAAGCAAACAAGCACATCCTTGCTGTAGTAGTTAGATGTGCTAGTTCTTACTTTTTAAAGGATAAAGTATTGGAAGTGAACCTAATAGATATCTATAATTTCACAGAAGAAATGGGAGAAGAGTTTGTTTGTTTTTTTTTTTTTTTGGTTTTTCGAGACAGGGTTTCTCTGCAGCTTTTGGAACCAATCCTGGAACTAGCTCTTGTAGACTAGGCTGGTCTTGAACTCACAAAGATCCGCCTGCCTCTGCCTCCCGAGTGCTGGGATTAAAGGCGTGCGCCACCACCGCCCGGCTGGGAGAAGAGGTTTTTATGAACTGTTTGTGGATATAATACAAAATCTTTTTAGATGGTGGTGACTGGATAGTGAGTATATTTGGTAGAAGTAGACCTAAGTTTGGGGAAGTAATAAATAATCCTAGAAAGGTAAACTGAAACAAGATTATTTCTTGAATTCTAAAGTACATTGTTTATATTTTTAGAGAGAATTTGATTTTTTTAGTAGCAGAATGACATATACAGAAGTAACAAGCAAGCCGTGAGTGGTGCTGGAAAGATGAGGCTCTGTGGCTAGCAGCTCATGCTGCTTTTCCAGAGAAGCAGAGTTTAATTTCCAGTTCCCATATCAGATGGAGCTGTGAACACAGAAGCACATACATTCCCTGTCCCATACACATAATGACTAAGACAACTAATGATGTACACAAGGGAGTTCTATATGACATAGAGAGTTCATGCTCACTATAGCATTGCCATGTTTGGAAAAACATTTCACAGCACCGTTCCTCATCCTCCATTTCTTATATTCTTTCTGCCTTTTCTTTTGTCATGTTCCCTGAGCCTTGGTTGGTAGTGATGATGTCCCATTTAGGGCTGAGTCGCCATTCTCCTTTTCTAAGTACTTGAACCAGGTACACATCTCTCCATTGGCTGCTGTCCATTGTAAAAGGCAGTGTTTTGGCCAAGGATGAGAGCAGCCCAGGCATATGGGCACTAACATTGGGTTTTACAGTGTAGTTGTTTTTATCATTGTAAAGCAATGCTGTATTTCACAAACCTCAAAATACAACATAGATGTCAGTTTCTTCTGATACTTGCGCTGACAAAAATTAATAGTCAAAATATTTGTAACAGAAATATACCAATGTTACAGTCACAGATACTCAACCATATATCTTTTTATTTTGCTCAGTCAGTTTACCCTCATTATGAATTAGGGTGAAAGAATGGCAGCAAATGAACTCCTTTCCCAAATGCATTACCTCCAAACTAGAACTTTGATTTTTGTGCAAGCACTAGGGTTTATATGGCGTTCTAGGGTTTTTTTTTCTTTTATTTATTTATCTTGGTTTTTCAAGACAGGTTTTCTCTATGTAGTGCTGGCTGTCCTGAAACTTGCTCTGTAGATCAGGCTGGCCTTAAACTCACAGAGATCTACCTGCTTCTACCTCTAAAGTGCTGGGATTAAAGCCACCACACCCCACTTTAGTTAGGGTTTCTATTATTTCGATGAAATATCATGACCCAAAAGCACCTTGGGGAGAAAAGGGTTTATTTGACTTCCACTTCAACACGATAGTCCATCACTGAAGAAGCCAGGATAGGAACTCAAACAGGACCAGTACCTGGAGGCAGGAGCTGATGCAGCGGCCATAGGGCAGTGCTGTTTATTGGCTTGCTCCTCATGACTTGGTCAGTCTTCTTTCTTATAGTACCCTGGATTACCCGCCCAAGGATGGCACCACCCACAATATCTTGGCCCTGCCCCATTAATTAAGAAAACGCTCTACAGGCTTGCCTACAGCCTGATCTTATGGAGACATAAGATTTCCTCTCAGATGACTTTAGCTTGTGCCAAGTTGACATAAAACATTTACAGCACATACGGATTCTTTAATGATCGTGTTTGTTATTTTTGTGTGTGTGTGTTTGCCTGGGTGCACATAGATATGTATGTGGTGATATTTTCATGAGGAACCCAGAGAACAGCCTCAAGTACTCTCCACCTTATCTTTGAGGCAGGGTCTCTCATAGGTCTGAAACTCATAGTAGACTATGCTGGCTGGTCAGTAAGGCCCAACAATTTGCTTCTTCTCTTCTCACCAGCGTTACGTAGGTTCTGGGAATCAAATTCAGATCCTTGTGCTTCTGCCTCTGTTTCCCTTCAATGGCTTTTTGCATGGGTACTCAGTATTTGAACTTGAGTCCTGATGTTTGCCTGACAAGCACTTTAGTGACCAAAGCCATCCTCTAGGCTCTTGACCTTTTCTGATTGCAGTTCAGGGCTCCTGCTGCATCATGTTAGTTAGGATTTATATTGATTTGTTTAAAGGATCCTGAGAGTCAAAAAGTACACTCTTTCTTTAGTCTGTTATTTTTTCCCAGATCCTCCTGAAGAAAGATAGTACATATATTTCATGTGTGTATGTGCATTTATGTTAGTGCATGCACATGTATGCAAGTGCATGTGTGTTTTCCTCAGTATCAGAAACTGAATGAGGTATATCTGAAACTTGAAAGTTTTGACAATATTCATTAAAGTATATAAGCAATATATAACATTGATACTGTCTCTTTAGTGACTTAAAGTGTATTTTATATATGAAATTTAAAATGCACAGTTATACATCATTTAAATTTTTTGTTAAATGACTCCTAAATGAAATTTAATTTAATTTGTATCTCTGCTCATCCAATTAGGAAAGTGTTGACCTCATAATCTAATTGTTTGAATCAGTCATCATTGCCACGTTCTTTCTTTTGGTATAATTTGTCTGTCAATTACAAGCATGACTTCATTTTGTTATATTAATACTTTCTGTGAAATTATTCCATTTCTGAATTCCAATTGTGAGATATTTAGATTAACTTGTAACAGGAAGACACTCAGAAAGTTTCAGAGCCTTTCCAGGATGAAATAAAGATTCTTTTTCCCTCCAATTTTCCTTGCTTAGTTCTTACTGTGTTTCCTAGAGTCAATTCTTTCTTGAATTACCCCTCTGCTTTATGTTCTGGAGGTTGATGTAGTCAATGCATTCTAACAAAATTTGGGATGTGTGATGAAAGTATGCTTTCTTCTTTGAAAGTAGAAACAGAGTCATTGTAGAAGACTTTATTATTAATAAAGAAATTATTATTAATAATAAATAAAGAAGAAATTATTAATAATAAATAAAGAATAAAGAAATGGAAAACTGGTGGATTACAGTTCAAATGCATTCTTAGGCAGCTCAGTTTTAGCAAAGGTGTAAATGGTACTTTGGTATTTGGAAGTAAATTTCATTTAAATATATATATGTATATATATATATATATATGTCTGTATGACTCATGAAATGACTTTGTTTAAATTAACTTGAATATTTATAGGATGAATATGTCTATTATAATATGTAACATAGTGATCACAAGATAAATTGATCATAACATTCAGAATATACTCTCTGGTACTTTTCCTCATTTTATTGAAGTAGTTTTTTTCTTACATTATATTTCCTGATTATAGTTTCCTCTCTCCCTACTGCTCCAAGTTGCTCCCTGCCTCTCCCATCCAGATCCAATCCCTTTCTGTCTCTCTTTAGGAAAAAACAGGATTCTGAGGGATAATAATAAAGTAAGATAAACATATCAATATTGACTTAACATCTCCAATGTAATGTATTTTTAAAATATGTAGCATTTCTTTTTTTTTTAGTTACAATATTGATATCTACTTCATCTTTTTTTTTATTGTT
>JAQHUG010000177.1:655107-673059 GCA_028555095.1 Dicrostonyx torquatus
TTTAAAAAGTGAGGAGAAAAAAATGAGAAATAAGTAGTTTTAGTTGAGACAACAGTTTATTTGTGAAACTCATGTTTAGATGAGTTTTCAATTAATTAATTTTAATTAATCATCTACTTTTTAAAAATGGTGAAGTGGATTAAAAAAAAAAACAACAATAAAAATCAGTATTTGTGCTCCAGAGGTAATTCCTGAGGAAAACCCATAGTTCAGGATTCTTTCTTCCTTTTTTCCTTCCTTCATTCCTAAGTTCTTTCCTCTCTCTCTCCTTTTCTCCCGTCCTCTCATTCTCTTTCTGTTAAAATTAAGTCCTTATTAAATTTGAGTCATTTTGTTGTCTTATTAACTTTTTTGAAACTGGAGTTGATTTGGGTATAAATTCAAGTAACCATCAAGTTTTAATCCTGACTGGATTCAGACAGAAATAGTCACTGTTACACTTTTAATGAGGTATTAAAAAATATTGGCATTCCAGTTTCCATTGCAACAAAAAGCGGAGAACAAAGGAAAAAGCACCCCTAACCAGGCAGTTCGTCTTTAGCTCACTCAAAAATCTGGCTCATTAATGACGGTCATAGTCTTTTGCAACCTAACAAATTTTTGTTTGTTTTTTTGGTCGGTTGGTTGGTTTGTTTTGTTTTGAGACAAGAGTCTCACAATTCAGGTTTGGCTGTCCTGGAACTCACAGAGATCTGCCTGCCTCTGCTCCTAAATAAAGTGTATGCCACCATGTCTGGCTCCATACCAAGCTAAGTAGGCTCTGCTAGAGTCACTAATGCTAAAAGATAGATACCAAATAATGGGTGAATAATGTGTTATAAACGCGCTGTCATCGCATGCAGTCACCAGTTCGCCTATGTCAGTGCCAACACCTGCACTTTCACTCCTTTTTGTATTTATCTTGTTTTTATTGTTTTCAATTCTTTTTTTATTGTATGTGACTGTTTTGACCTGCATATATGTGTGTGCACTATGTGTGGGTATACTATCAATGGATGTCAGAAGAGGACATTTGATACCTGGAACTGTAGATTCAGGTGGTTGTGAGCCACCGTGTTGGTGCTAGGAACCAAACCCTGGTCCTATGTATGAACAAATGCTCTTTATTGCTTGTCATCTCTCTATGCCCCCCTTTAAGTTTAAATAGCTCAATAAAGGTTTATCTTCTTTCCTACCATTTATTAACATTTCACTACCTATCAAGCTTTCTAGATTGTTTGTTTGGATTGTGTTTTAGTACTCAGAGTCCTATACTTTACATAGAATAATTGTGAGACTGTAGACTATTCTCACTTACCTTGGAGTAATGTTCTTTAACACTTAATTTTTGTTTGAAAGTGTACTTTAAATGGAGTATGGAAATCTCACAAAATCCTTAAGATTGAGAGCTAGAATATGTTCATTCGAATATGTCATTTTACTGGAAGAACAGAACAAAACCAGAACCAACAACTATCTGTTTTCCCATGCCCGGATGGTTGTTATGCTGCTATCTTTTCTTCTCTCTTTCCCTGGACTGAGAAGAAGAACACCTTTACCTGCCACCATTTAATATGTGTATTACTTAGATTATCACTTTGTCAGGGAAATTCTGTTTCATGAAGATCCCTTTACTTACTCTAAGATCACAGTGGTTAGCTTTCAGTAGCTCAGCAGATCTACTCTGGTACAGGTCATGCTATCATTAAAATAAATGGAGAGATAGCTTAGTGGTAGAGAAATGACTAACATGCAAAAGGCTTTTGAATTCATATTTGATTCCATAACACTTTGTGAAAAAAATCCCTCAAAGGGAACAAGAAACTGAGTTAGAGCACTTCCTTCTGAAATAAAGTGGTAGCTCTAAGAATGCATTAGGTATAGTTTCCAACCCGAATGTGCTGTGCCTTTGCCTCCCAGCTGACAGTGTGTGTTGCTATGTGAATTTTATCATTTAATGCAATGAATTTTAAGCCATAGGGTGATACATGTCGATTCTTTACAGTGAGAATCTTTCATCATTAATTATTAAGAAGACCTCTTACTGAATGACTAGAATATGTGGATAATTTTCTACTTTTCAAAAATTTGTTAGAATATGTTTTGTGCCCAATTTGTATTTTTATAGAAATATATTATCCATTTTAAAAGGGTGTGTGATAATATTTTTATATGGCTAGATCTTCACTAGCAACTCTCCCTCTCTTTCTGAATTTATGTATACTTGTGCCTGTGTGTGTGTGTGTGCATGTGTGTGTGTTTGTTTGCACATGCAGGCATGTACATGCACTCATGAATGTGGAGGCCCAAACGCATTTGATGTCATTTCTTAAGTACTGCCTACTTTCTTTCTGAGGCAAAGTCTCTTCTGGCACTGTAAGCTATGCCGGCTGGCTACTGAGTTTCAGGTATCTACTTCCCAAAGCTAGGATTGCACGTGTGTTGACAAATGTAGGGTCCTTAGAGACTGAACTTGGCTTTAAATGTTTATGCAGCAAGCAGCTTTTAGACCGAGCCCTTATCCCTCCCCACTCCCCTGTAAATATGTATTTCTATACTTCTGTGGAAAACTAGAAATTAGTTTTCTTGTCAAATGTAATGACGGACTTTAGGCTATGCTATGTCTTAGTTTTAATGTAAGTTACAAACCAAAGGCACTTGGTAACCTCAAAGGAAGATATATTTTTGAAAGACTGTTTAATTGTGTGGTTCTCATATTTTTAGAAGTTGAGAAAAGTTATGATGTCAACAGAATGGCAAGATTTCAATCAGACATCCCTTGTATGACAAATAATCCCCAATGTTTCTAATTGTACAAAAATAATATTAAAAGAGGTAAAAATGTATTCTGTATTTTTAGAGATTCATATCAAAGTATTTTTGAACTAAAATGTCTTATATTTGACTTTAGTAAAGCTAAAAGATAAAGCAAGAAAATGACAGTTTTTCAAACTATTCTCTCTAATGCTGTGTGTTGCTGACTTCACACAAAAAGAACAAAACCTATGATGATTTTAGGTGTAACAACTCATTATTGCAATGGAATGGATTTTTTAACTTGATTTTTTAACTTGTGTGTGTGATTTATACTTGGGTCTGTATCTCTCTGTGTGTGAGTTTCCTGTGCAGAAAACAGTAAGGTCAGAAGTCACTATTGACTTCCTCATATTTTGAGAAAGAATCTCTTACTAAACTTGGAGCAAGTCAGTTTTGGTTATGACCAGTAAAATACTAAAATTATATGCTTATAAATTTCTCTACAATATATGTTCACATTATATGTACTCATAATTATGCATACAATATGCATATACATTTCCATAATTATGCTTATGTATAAATATCCCCCCATAATAGCTACAACAATAATACTGGTATGAAGGTATTCCTTAGAAAAGATATAGTGAATTATTTCATAATTAAGGGTTTGCTATTTTGGGACTAATAACAAAAGATAATCAAGATCAATCTAATGATTATTTTATTTGGGATCTGAGATTTCAGAATAATTGTATGTGTTTATGTATGTGTGTGAACTTCAGAAATAAACCTTGTAAAGTTAAATCTCATTTTCAACTTTAGAAACTTTATTAAATTATCTCCTTCGTCCTGGTAAAAGAAATAAGTGAATTTTCATATAGATAACATCATGGTAATAGACTGACAATTTCAACTGGCATGAATCAAATGAGTAACTTCTTATGGACTAAGGGAAATAGATTATAGAAATAATGGAAACAGTTGCATTGTTATACCTACGTTCCCTGTGTTTGTAGTTGTTGTTAGATTTAGCCACATATGCACCACTCCAGTTTACCTGAATTCTCTTAATAAACTTGCTAATTGTGGAAGAATAAATATAAATAGATTACAATGATTTCATCAACTTGTGGAGATCTAAGCCTCAGCTTAGAATATTTATAGTAAATGTGAACATTCTTTTGTGCATATTTGGAAATATTTTAGGCACTAAATTCTGCTTGGTACTACCCTTACTGAATATCTTCCTATCTAGGTTAACTATCTTAATATTTGTTTTAGTAAATTGTATATAAAATAGAATGAAATACCAAAGCCTGTTTAATAAGAACACATGAGCAGATTGTAATAACTATCTCACTGAGCAGCTACTATAACTAAAAACATTTGCAGGGTATAGAAGACTGAGTACCTCCCCATGAATTCTAATTATGGCAAAAATCAGTCATGAATAATTGAATAATTTAAAATAATTGAAAATAATTCTATATTATTATCTTTAATTTTCTCTTATACAATGGGAATGCTTAACTTTGGTATTTTATAGTTGCAACAATTTAGAATATATCATTTAAAAGGTTGCCTTTTTTCCCCTCCCTTCTTTCTTTTCTCCCTCCCTTCCTTTCTTCCTGTCTTAACACAGTATAGCCAAGGTTGGCCTGGAATGAACTATGTAGTCCAGAAGAACCTCAAACTCCCCATAATTCTCTTGCTTAGCATCACAAATTCTGAGATTATATGTGTAAATCTTCATGCTCTTAAAAAAATAGTTACTTTGAAAAACAATTTTATGTATTTTATGTATTAGAAAACAATGCTTTGATCTTGTTAGAATCTTTTGGAGAACTAAATGATATCATTTACTTACTATTTTTCTTTAGTGGCCGAAATTAAAAGGATGTCCTCAACACTCTATAGACATTTAATTAAAAGATTGACAGTACAGAGTACCAGTATTAACTAACAAAAAATGAAGTTTATGTATTAGCAACATTATTTTCCTCAATTTAAAAATTAAAACTGCTTAGATACAAAATTTGAACTATACACTTTTTAAAAAATGATTTTCAGTTAGTGTACCAACTAATGAGTTTTCTTAGTATGTTTTGACTCACAGTGTGGTATGCTTTTGTCTGTCCTTCCATTGTTTCCTATGTTATCTCTCATCCCTGTTCATTTCCTCAAATAATTCTCCTTTTACTTTTATGTCATTTGTATGTAAATCTCGATCCTTTGTTTTAAATTTGATGTAAAAATACGTTTCAACAGACTCTACAGACTATAATACAGATTAAATTTATTCTTAGCAAGCTATGTTTACTATTTTCACTCTTAAAAAATAGCCCAAAATGATCTACTAAAAACTGTGCATCAAAATCTTTGTGGTACAAGAGGCATGACATTATTTTGGCAACTAGTTATTCATATAATGTAAGATAAGGTAAAACAGGGTTACTACACATGAGCTGCTTTTTAGGTGTCTCTAAAAATAAAAATATCTGCCTTTTATGAGCTTATAATTGCCATATTGAGCAAATTTTTCTTCGTTAATGTCATTTCAAATGAAAACATTTGAAAGAAAATAATTTAATCTATAGATAAGCTATTTGAGGAAAACATGTATGCCCATGTTCTGTCACACATGATAGCCTTTCTCTTAGGTTGTAGACAGTTTAATGAATCGCCTTTATTATATAATCTCCTCAGTCTGACAGACACTGCCTGGTCTCTGATCAGTGATACCATTGATTTTGCTATCAAACTCTTCTATTTTCCCTCTTTTTTCTACATCATCAGTTCATCATTTACTCATTTTTATTTTTGAGGTTGTTATTTATTTACCATGTTTCTCCCTTCCTTTTCCTCCCTTTAAATTCTCTTATATACCCTTCCCCACTTTCCTTCAAATTCATGGCCTCTTTTTCCTTAACTTATAGTGCATGCTTATATGTGTTCATGTATTCATATATATTTCTAAATATACTCTGCTCAATCCATATAACGTAACTTGTATGTATGTTTTTAGGCCTGGCCATTTGGCACTGAACAATCAATTGGTATGCTCTTCCCTGGGAGGTCATGTCACCTGCTCCCACCTCTACTCTGTTGTCTGTGGTTCTTTGTGTAAAGTTGAGGTATCCTGAACTTTTCTCTGTGCAGTTTGGCTCATTAAGAAAACTTCTCTTTGCAACAGATAGAGATCACTACAGAAAGCCACAGTCAATCAAAATGCAGAGTTGTGGAGCCCAGTCTCTGCAGGCACATCTATAAAATACTCCCACACCCAGGGCCCAGGGAACACTGTTCACTTTTAAGGGAGACATGACTGACATTTAATCAGCAGTTAATCTGTTACTCATGTAAAGTTTATTGATTTGAAATTTACTGAGCACACGATTCTAGAGTTTTATTGAGTTAGATATGATGTTTTGTGGATACTGTATTGATAAAGACCCTACCTTTGAGTAACACAAATTTTTTTTTATTAATTTCTTTCTTCCTTCCTTCTGACTGACTCTTTGTCAGTTATTTCAAGAACATATTCCTTTAAGCCACTCTCATTCCAAAGTCAAAATGGAGAACAAAATTGTTTAGCTAGGGGTATGTAGTACTCATGGCATGTGTTTATAAATAAAAATAAGAATATAAAATTTGAAAATTTAAATATAAAATAGAATTAGAACCTATAGAACTTTTTGATAACACTGATTTCATTTGGAACTTCTTCAATAAATTTAAATTTCTATTGAGAATTTAAAACACTTATTTAGTTGCTAGTTCTGAAAATACTATCATATACTATTAATTTAGTTTGTGAAATAAACTAAATAGGGTTATAAGGGCCATTCCTGAAAACAATAACAGTAGGTTATATAGGTTCTTTTGTTTCATGGTCATGAGGTGACCCAAGAATTAACTTCAAATATTTAAACATAAATCAATCTAAACAAAGTCAATTTTTCCATCTTGTTTATTATCTAAGAGGAAAAGTCAATTTCTCAGTTGTAGAACAATTGTTCTCTATGTGCCTATTAGATGCTCCCATTAAAAATGTTTTACTGTGTTTTAGTATAATCATTTTCTCGTTCTCTCTCTCTCTCTCTCTCTCTCTCTCTCTCTCTCTGTGTGTGTGTGTGTGTGTGTGTACAGTGTGTGTACATAATGTATATGTATGTGGGTGTGTGTCTTAAGTAGTGTGTTTGTGTGTGTGCACATGTGAATACATGTGTATTTG
Organism: Dicrostonyx torquatus; assembly: GCA_028555095.1. Taxonomy (NCBI): domain Eukaryota; kingdom Metazoa; phylum Chordata; class Mammalia; order Rodentia; family Cricetidae; genus Dicrostonyx; species Dicrostonyx torquatus. The sequence continues at coordinate 662,081 of JAQHUG010000177.1, forward strand.
TTGAGTGCATTCTAGTCCATGCATCTGCTATTCAGATTTCAAGGTTATAGGTGCATAGACATACCTGACTTTTTACATGAGTTAGTTTCAAGAGTTTGAACTCAGGTTGCCATGCTTGTCTAGCAATTACTTTTATTCACTGAACCATCTTTCCAGCTCTGTTTTGAGACTTTTACTATCACTTTTAAAGTTTCCTTTTGCCATATCATATTGCTTTAAATACTTTAGTCTTATTATAGATAAACTCAAGGTCTTTTTACTTCTTAAAAATCTAGATGGTGTGCTGGGCAGTGGTGGCGCACGCCTTCAATCCCAGCATTCAGGAAGCAGAGGCAGGCAGATCTCTGTGAGTTTGAGGTCAACCAGATCTATAGTGAGATTTCCAGGACAGAAGGGCAACACAGAGAAACCCTGTCTTAAACAAACAAACAAATAAAATCTTGATGTTGTATGTAGTAACACATAATTTGCACAACTCCTGAATGATCCCCCATGCACTAAGTGAAGACTTCTTTTCCTGTAATATAAGATACAGCACTTTAGCTGAGGTTTAGTAAGTGGGAATGACTAGAGCCAAGTCATTTTTAAAGAGCTGTGTCACAAAGAAGTGATAATATCTCTTAATTGGGGCACATGATAGAATGAGACTGAATAATTTCTTTTCCTCATTTCTCATGGGCCAGTTGTAATTCTTAAAATCTTGCCACCTGGGGGGGCCTATGAGATAGTTCAGTGGTTAAAGGACTTTGCTGCCAAGCCTGATAGGTTTGATTCTGGGGACCTACAGGGAACAAGGAGAGAACAAATTCCCACACATTGTCTTCTGACTTCCATGTGTGTCTCCCAATACATAAATAAATGTAATAAATAAATATAATTGCACATAATAATGTTGGAGTATTAACCAGTGGCAAAGTGCTTGCCATACAAAAGAGGACCTGAGTTTGTGTGGTTTTCAACATTTTCTCCTGTATCATCAATAGGGGTCTGATTAAAGCAACCTTTGATAACCAATTAAGCACATTATATTCAGTTTATAATATAAGATTTCATCTAGCTAAGTTTATCATATTTATTTAGTTAAAGTATACTGAATGGTTTGGCAGTAAAGGAGCTTGTGCAAGCCTGGAACCCTGGTGAAGGTTCAGGGAGAAAACCAGCTTCACAATGTTGTCTTCTTACCACCTTTTGAACATGCATGTGCAATGGCCTGTTCATGCACACACGTCATGCACACATTCACTAACCATAAATAAAATTATAATAGAACTTAAGTAAAGATTCATTTAACAATTGCTCATTTGGGAGTTCTGTGGATAGCTGTAAGTTTTTGTCTCAGAACATGGAATATAATGGTGATAATGATGCTGACTTCTTCTGGCATAGAAATAAAAGAAATGAGACTAAGTCATATGAACAAGACAGACAAAGTTTCTTGATTAAGACCTCACTTTGAGCCAGCCAACTTAAGCCAAAGGAAGCCATAACTGACCAGGCATAACCAGGCAGCTTTTATTAATTTCTTCAGTAAATTAAAAGTTTTGTAATTGTCCATTAGTCATACATGGACAGTTTCCTAATATGCTCTTCTGTGTGCAAACATCATGACCTTGTACTTGTTGGGCTAAGGGCTCATTAACATGATTTAGAAACTACTGATTTATGATATCTGGCATTATCATTTTACATGAATGTCTTAACCCTAAGCATGAGGGACTTTAAGTACTTGAGTTCCCAAGAAAGTTCAAAATTATCATAGAAGATAATCATTCCAGTGAGTGGATAGGCCAAGCAGTTAATTAGCCTTCTGTTATTGACTTGAACAAATCTTTTCTTTCTTTCTTTTTTCTTTTCATTCTATTTTGTGTGTAACAAATCTTTTAATATTTACCATGTTCATATGAAGAGATGACTAGTGTACCACAAAGCTGGAGGCAACGAAATGAGCAGCCATGGTGTAACACCGAGGAGACAAGTCTGCTAATCCTATTTTAGTCATCTATCAAATACCATAAGTTTCAATTATTAGGCAAAGTTTTATGAACGGATGTGAACTTTATGGAGATTTCTGTGGGGAGGATAGAGAGTGGAAAGAAAGTAGGAGAGAGGGTTGTCAGTACGTAGTGTACATGTGTTAAAATATAAACAGCTACACTTGTAATCTCATCTTTTGGAAGACAGAAGTGGGAGGATTTGTGAGAGGCCAACTAGAGCTATACATAGGGAAAGCCTGTCTCAAGAAACAAAATAAAACAAAAGGCAACTTTTTTTTTTTTTTTTTAGCAAAAGTAGATGTCATGTTTCTGCAAAGTGACCCAGGAAACAGTTATAATCCATATTCAGATGCGTTTTCAAAACTAGGCAGAAACTAATAATAATATATTGCTCTGCTGTGTGACCTCCAAAGTTAGTGATTTCCAGGTTAATGAAGAACAAGTAAAAGCAGAGGGCTTTCTAAAGGTCCCCCACCCCTTGTGTTGTCACTTATATAGCTTTCTTAAACCACAGAGGTTCTGGCTTGGTTTACTCTGAAGCAGCTCCTGGGATGCAAACATTCTAGTTTGTGCCTAATCTGTTTGCGGGTAACAGGCCAAGGACCTAGAGGTTTTATGTCTCTGGTTTTCTTGTGGTGGTCCTTACTGGTTTTAATGGAGGCTGGGTTACCTACACATTTTCAAACAAGTCCAATCAATACTTCAAAAGAGGTTTAAGTACTGACCTAGGTGTCAAGGGTTACATCAAACAAATTCTCTTCTTATTTCGACACCAAATGTCTCCTTTGTCTGTTTTGTTGACAGTCATGCTCATGTACTCCAATACAAGGTAGTATTGTAGTATGACAGTATAGAAGATATGTCTTTCTTTTGTAAGATGAGGGAAATACGACATTAAAATTAGAAACTTGAGTTTTATTTATACAAAAGAGTACATAGGGCAATTGAGGCTCTCATTATTGGTTTCCTAAAGCTATCTGTGCCTACCCACATGACATTAGTAGGTATAAGATTTCATCTAAAAGAAAGTCACTTTATAACTCTATGACATATGAAAAGAGACATAGTAGGGTTAATACAGCCGTATCAGCTTTACACAGAAAAAATACATTTTCATGAATTTCACATGTAAACTATTTCTAGTAGATCATGTTGATCCAGTTGTATCTAATTCAGCTTGAACTGTCTTCATATTCCTAGAAGATCATTCAAGAAAGCTGTCTCCAATGTATTGATGTCATATTAGAATGCTAAATGTTAGTGTTTGAGGAAGGTTATTTGCTTCATTTTAGTACTCTGGATACTGTCCTATATTTTTCTTTTTATTTATGTTACTTTCTGCACATTAATTACCAACTCCTCCCTTCTAATTCCATATGAATGCATAGAACAGTCTTTCCTTTATCTCATTCATGATGTACTTTTCACAGTCATCCCATCTTCTTTGTAAACATATAATCTTATCTCACGTCTAAGGTGAAAATCATGTGTCTCCACTGTCAAGAGTACACATGTTGATATTGACATTTGTTAACCACCTGTATTTACTTGTTCTGACTAGCTAGCTGTCCCTTTAGCAACTCTTCTTACCTGTTTTGTGCTTAAGGTAATTTTCTACCATGGTACATTTGTTAGAATGTAATACTGGAAATGTAAATATTTTTCAATCAATACTCAACCTAATCATCTGACTCCTTATCTTAAAAAAAGTATCTTTATGTCATGATCATATCATTAGTTTTTTTTTATTAAAGTATTTTGAGCTCACTAAGACTTTAAGACAGAAAAAGAAATGGCAAAGAGAGGGAAGCTTTGAAAAATGGAGACTGTGCAATGAAAAGCTATAATCCTTAAATATGTCAGGGTTCTCAGGAGGTGTTTAAGAGACACAGGTATGTAAGTTATGTATTGCATTCTCCTTAATCAATGCTCAAAAGAAAAGGGGCTTCTGTGACTGGCTGTCTCCTATACCTCAATGAAACATTGTCATTTTCTGTAATTCCCTTTTGTTGTAATAGGCGGGAGCAGCAGGCTGTGTCCCACCCAGCTCCCGGCCACACGTCCACATGGCTATACCCGGAATACACAAATTATACACAAACTGGATTCATTTAAATTACTGCCTAGCCCATTATCTCTAGCCTTTGGTTGGCTAATTCTCACATCTTATTTCACCCCATTTTAATAGTCTGTAAGTCACAATGAGGTAGTGGGCTTACCGGGAAGATTCAGCATGTCTGACCCCAGTGGCTTCATGGCAGGCTCTCTCCCTGACCTAGTCTTCTTCCCAGCATATTGTTCTTTTTTCCCTGCCTAAGTTCTGCCCTATCAAAAGGCCCAGGCAGCTGTCTTTATTAACCAATGAAAGTAACACAAAATATAGAAGAACCCTCCTACACCACCCTTTTGTATTGAGGACAATAGATGAACATTACTAACACATGTAAATGTGTACTTCTGTAAAAATATAATATGATTTTTTTTATGGTCATTTATTTTGCTAAATTTTAGTTTTCTCATGTGTGAAGTGTGGATTAACATACACGCCTTTTTCTGCTCAAGGTGTGATTGTGTCTTGTGATATTGATAACATGTGAAAACATGATAAATGCAAAGAGACATATATTGTATCATTGAATTATCCTTTGTTTCTCGAACATTAATCTTACCTTACTTTAGTGTACTGGTCTATCTTGATCAAAGCCTGATGTACTAATAAATGACCCAATAAGGAAATAAAGGATTGTAGCAAGCTAGTTGTTTTATTTTTTCTTATTTCATTGTTTTAAGTCTTCTCTGTTTCTTTCTCATTAAAACAGTTTTGGTATGAACCATGATGGTATTGGAAATTCTTGTGGGACGAAAGGTCATGAAGCAGCAAAACTTATGGCAGCTCATATTACTGCAAATACCAACCCCTTTTCCTGGTCTGCCTGCAGCCGAGACTATATCACCAGCTTTCTAGAGTAAGTAATCTCTGGAGAGTAATGATAAATTGCTCTAGAAGTAACTCATTGCTGGAAGCCCAATGCACAGTGCTTCAAATTTGTATGAGTAATTTTGTTGGGCCCACTTACATTTATTTCAGGTCTCTCCCACATGCTTTAACAAATCATTGTGGCACATTTTCCAGGTCTTACACAAACAGTGAATAAACTAGAAGTGGAATAAAAATATAAGTGTGATTGATGTAACAAGTGATTAGAATTTTTCAGTAAATGGGAAGCATTTTCCGAAAGAATTTACATTTGTATAATTTAGTAAGAATAAGCCAAACTTTAATTCATTAATTCAGTATTTCTTGATGTGGGTGAAAGAACTGAATTCTTTAGGAGTGTCAAAGTATCTAATAGCAACAAATAAAAGCAACAACCAAACTAAACATCAGGAGGGGACATTTTGAGGAAGGATTTAGGATCCATCTTTTCAGCACTTGGGGAAGCTTCTTCATGGTTACTAATGTAAATCCTAAGACTCTGATTCTGCACATTTATAAATATGAGTGAGCAAAAGTATAATTGTGTTTAGAAAAAGAGATTTTTCTCCCCATGTCACTCATATAGACACTCATATTGGACTTTAGGACTCAGGAGACTTGAGTGTTGTCTCCTGTGTGGCCCAGGTTTGTTAGTTTATCTTTTTAATCTTAAAATGTTTTATGAGTTTTTAAATGAGTTTAAATCATAATGCTTATATCATTGGATATTTTGTATATCATAATGCTCAATGCTATGATATATAAATTAATTGATATTCATTAAAATTATAAACATTCCTATTTTAAGTAACATCAAGGTTGCAATACTTTATTGCTGTACTATTATTTTAGCTGTTTGATACTTGCTACTTTTTCACTTGGGAGGGTGAGATTAAATGCAAAATGGACATTGTTTTTAGAAAGCAGCTTATATTATACTTCATATTAACATAATTGTATTATAAAAGTTTTAAATTCAGATAGTTTATATAGGATAAAATTATGCCTTAAAATTTTCCATTACTATTAGTAGCCAGGTCATAGAGTCTAAAAATTCATAATTTTATAGAAAAGAAAGTTTAAATTACCTGGCACAGATTTTGATTTAATAATCATAAGATGAATATTGAAAGTAAAATTTAAAAAATTTATTGGTACAATCATTCTTTGGGAATTCATTTCAAAAAGTTGTTTTGAATAACCATATTGTGAACTAAATTTTTTATTTATTTTTTTAACTAAAAATGTTTAATCTTAGTAAGAAGCTATTATAATATTATACTTGTCTATTGTCAGATTGGATGAAGTGCTTTAAAAAGACAATAAAGAATTTGTTTGATATCTTTGGTAATTTTTGATAGAGAGCACTGAAAATACCACTGAAAGGTTGTTTCTGTTGAACTCATTTACATAAATTGTAAACAGTATTGAAGTTCTCCTCTTTGTGGAAACTTGACCAGACCTGAAATTTCTCTCTTGTCTTGACTTTTGTTTTCAGAATTAAATCTTACTCTCTATCAACATAACTACAAATTGTGTAACATGCTCAATATTTGTGTGTAATTTCAATGGCAGTCCTTTGAGTTTTAAAAGTACAATTTTTCACCTCTGTATTCCATTTCTGTCCATTGGTTATGCAGCTCATTAGCAAGTACCAGCTCTGTTTACTAAACACAAGGACCACAGCCTAATTTTCCTGTGCCTTAGACATGGAATAAATTGTGTGTGTTCTTTTATGTACTAAAAGCATACAGAAGCATAGATGGATGGACTACTATTGAGCTCCTGCCAGGTCTTGTGTAGTTGGACCTGTATCATGGCTGTTATAACACTATAAAGGGACTATGTAGATTGCTGCTAAAATACAATGAACTGACCACTGGTTTGGTGAGAGGTCTCGAGCTAGTAATCCTTGAACTATAGCAATTCATTGAATTAATAAAAGTATTTAATCTGAAGACATTTTTTTTTACTTTTCATTGCTTTACTGTATTTTGTATATATAAGCAAAATAATTGTTGATAGAATTCTCATGGGCTTATTTATCCTGTGTTTTATAAAAAGTGTTCTTTTGCGTATCCTCATAGAAATGCCTGTAGTTAAAACCACTAGGAAATGGATAAATGTTAAGTGTTTAATTTAAAAAAAAAGGTTTGGGAGGAAACTTAGATTTCCTCTAATAATAACCTAACCTAATAAATCTTATTATAATTTGTTCAAGCCACAAAAGATTTTAAACATAAGCTTTATTAAAAATATCAGTTCACTGGATCACAAAGATAAAATACTAATTTAAAAGATTTCTTTGTCCCATTTTCTATGCAATTGGCTTAATTGCTTTAACAGCTATGAATGATATGTCTATATTTGTATTTGTATTTATAATTAAATCCAGAGGCATTTTGCATTTTGATCAAGGATTGAGTTTACATCTATAATTTGTAGTTGGCTCAAAAAGGGTCATAGCACTTCATTTTAGCTTTTCTTTTCAAGAAAAAGAAACCTTGCAAGGAGTAATTTTTAAAGAACTGCCACTCAATCAATCAACAAATGCATACCGTCCTCTACGTAGAGACTGTATAGAGCAAGGATGATTGGTGACTTATCAATGAGCTTTCTATGATTTATAGAGATCCATTATTCACTGTTTAACTGGAAAAAGAAAACTAAAGACATGGCCATAAAATGCCACTAAATTACAGTCTCTCATGTCATTCTGCAACACTAGGTGCTATTGATCAATCAGGAGATGGTGTTTACCAACTCCCAATATTTTTTTTCAGATTTCTTAAACTCGGTGATTCAATAAGTGGTTCATGAATCGCCCAGAAGCCGTCCTGATTAAATAATAAAGAACCCATATCCGTTAAAATGGACGTGTTATGCCAGCTTCTGATGTTTTCCGAAGACGGCTTTGCAGGTAGTGTCTTTCCTATCTGCCTGCGGGACTCACTTATTTACTTATTTAGAAAATATAAAAGATGAACCTGGTATGAAGGCTTAACTCATTGACTATGGGCTAGTTTACCAGGCAGTAAAAAGCAGAGAGCTTTTCCATTCATTCCTGATCACTTAGAAGTAGTTCAGAGCAATTTCATATTATTTCTAAAAGATACGGGGCCTTGTGAGTCATCTTTTACCTAAAGTTTGTCAAATTCCTTGAACTCTCCAGGAGCTATCGCACAACTGCGTGCCATTTCAAGTTATATGCAGAATCTGTTTCACACATGATTGGAAGCTGAATAAATGCATTGAGTGGCATTGTTCGGACTGAAGGGGAACTAGGAAGAGGGCTGAGAGAAGTGATGAATGATGGACAAGATGGCCAAAGCACTCATATTTGCTATCTTGAAATTGCTTTGAAGCTTAACTTCACTCTATTAAATGGAAAACATCTTCTTAGGTGCAGCCTCCCCTCACCCTCCCCAAAATTGTAGTATCCAAAAACAACCTGGCAGAACAGTGTGTTAGTATATCTGACACACTTTGAAACTCTTGCTTTAAACATGAGTGTCTTTGACAAGTTGTCATTTTGTGTGGCACGGGTTTTGAGTCAACCATTAATAGCACAAGATTTGTATATTTGAAGCCTCAAGTCGTACATTCATGTCATAGAGTGAATGACAGGAAAAAAAGATTTGATTTTAGATCACTTTGTCCTTACCTGATATGTCATTAACTTGTTATGTTTAGTTCAAACATGGTTAGTTTCATAAAAAATAATAAAGCTACTCATGAGAAGATAGTAGATAGAAGGCATCTGACTTGATGTAAATGATATCAACCTAGTTCATACTTAATTCATAGGTATCAGCATACCTTTGTGAAAAAAAAGCAGCTGGCCTTAAATTACACTTCCGTTGTTAAGGCATTATAAGGCGTGTCCAACTTAGGTAGATGTCCTTTCAGACTGGACCACTGACTAGACTAAAGCTCCATCTTTATAATTTGTTTTGGTAAGAATAAATTTTAAATCTCAGTTAGTAAATCATCCTAATGTGTTCTGAAAACAAAGCCAGGAGGACATATTTTATAAAGATCTTTAAATTTTAGTAGGAGACTGAAATTTGGCTCATGTTTTTGTTTTTGAGGTTGACTTTGGGAATCTGTGAATAAAGGTTCACTAAATTAGAAGTGGGGCACATAAAATGACTTTCCCATTACAATGCAAAGAGTGAAATATAAATATATTTTGATTTACTGTGAATTTTTCATAATCAACACAGATATATATTTTTCAACTGATATATATATTTTACCTTGTCTTGAAAGGTTAAATAATATGTGGATTGTGAATTTAATAATTATCTATATTTATAACACATTAACTAGGGTTGGTATTTTTGTTGAAATATGAATTGCTGGAAAAGTAATTATAGACTTAATTTTATGTGTCTAGTTTTACATTGGACAAATATATTAAAATTTATAGCCTCTTATAGATGAAGACTAATAGTAAATATATTAAAATTTATAGCCTCTTATAGATTAAGACTAATAGTTCTGTATATTTAGTTTATTAATAAGTAAAGGTTAAGTTTTCTGAATTAAAATTTTTTATGTGGCACTCAAGGCATAAATGATTTATCTTAATAAGTGCTGCTAATAAGAAAATTCCAGAAAATATCTATGTATTTATCAGTTCTTTTGTTATTTTGTTACTATCATAGATTACATTAGGCTTGGCATAATAAGGCTTATTGCTTCTCAGTTAACTAAATTCTATATTAAATACTAAGCTAGAACTTTCATGGCTTCTGTTTTGTTATAAGAACATTATGGTAAGACTATGTAACATTTTTTTATAAAAAGAAATTACCAGCTATATTGATATATGAACATATAAATTATGTGACCCAATCTTAAATGGAGTATTTTAACTTGTTTTAAGCAGGAGTTCTAAAATAAGAATATGTGTATGAAGAAGTGAAATTATTGAGAGATGGGCATGGTAGCACATTTCTATAAGCCCTACACTCAGATGACTAAGATAGGACAATCAAGGCTACCTTAATCTACATAAAGAGACTTTGTCACAAACAACAGACAGAATAAAAATAAAGAAATTATTGTTGCTAATTCCATTTTGAGGAGGAATATAGGAGATTAGCAAGAGAGAATGGGTGTGAAGGATTTTAGTAGAAAAAGTAAATAAAAGCAAATTATGATGATGTAAGAAGAAACTACAATGAAAACCATTTTTGTATGATAACTTACAAATAATATTAAAAATTATTAATATAGGTTTTGGTACATTACTTAGTGTAGTATTTCTCAACCTAGGGGTGGCAACCCCTTTGGGGTTAGCAACCCTTTCATAGCAGTTAATATCAGATATTCTACATATCAGACATTTTCATCATAATCAATAACAGTAGCAAAATTATAGTTATGAAGTAAGATTGAAAATAATTTTATAATTGGGGTGTCTCCATGACATGAGGAACTGTATTAAAGGGTTGTATCATTAGGAAAGGTTTAGAAATGGTTTAGAACCATTGTCTTAGTGGATCCAGTGTTTGATATGTATGCAAGCATGACTACCTAAATTTGGCTCTCAGAACCCATGCCAAAGGTCAGGTATAGTGGAATATATCTGTAGGCCAGAGTGTGTATGTGGAGGTGTGTGGCTAGCTGAATCCTGGGGTTTACTGGTCAACCAGTCTAACTAAAACAGGTCCAGGTCCAGTAAGAGATTCTCTCAAAAATGAGATTGAGATAATTGAGGAAGACATTCTGAAACTAACTTCTGGCTTCCACACAACTGCAGGTGTGAGTGCACCCTAACACACATATTCACAAATGCATATACCATGGAGAGGGGGTTAGAGAGAGAAGTTACTAGTGTAAAATCAAAAATCAGACATTACCTCATGAACATTTAAAAATCAGGAGAGCAGTTACTCATAGGAAAAAAATTACTAGAATTGACTTCTCAGAAATTCTTGGGTTAAACACACACATGAGGGAAAGAAAAGGAAGGAGGGAGGAGAAAAGAGAGAGAGGGA
>JAQHUG010000177.1:688704-725890 GCA_028555095.1 Dicrostonyx torquatus
TTCTCTTTCTTTCTCTCTCTCTCTAGATTTGGAGCCTGTTCTAGAACTAGTTCTTGTAGACCAGGCTGGTCTCAAACTCACAGAGATCGACCTGCCTCTGAGTGCTAGGATTAAAGGCGTGCGCCACAACCATCCAGCTCTGTATTACTTAAAGTTTATTGAGTTCATTGCAAGATGTCATAGGCAGTAAGCAGATTACTACCCACCTTATGTTAATTTTTAGAAAACAAGTTGATAAATGGGTTCAAGTCTTAGTTTTTATTAAAGTGATCTCCAGTGCATGCAAATGCCTTTCATACCTATATCTCTAATGAAGAAAGATGAGCTGTATGATTGAGGCTGCAAAGGACTAGCTGATTGGGATGCTGGGGAAATGCCAATAGGGATTTAATTGAGCAAATGTTTTTGTGGGTGAAAAATAACTTTCTTAAGAAATTGGAGCTCTAGCTTGTACCTCACAGGAGAATAAAACAACTACTTCAACTACCTGATACCGAGCAAAATAAATCAACTCAAAAACTTGGTTCAGTGAAAACCTTAGAATGTATGACAGAAATAATTGCATTGGACTGTACTTCTATAACTCAGAAGCTATGGCATGATGAAACATAAAAAAATAAACTCACTGGAGACAGACTGAATATGAGTAATAAACAACATAAGCAAAAAATCCACCATCAAGCCAACAATCGTCTCAAGAGGAAAAAAGATATGAAAATGTTGACAGAGAGGTAAGAGAGATGGCATTGAAAAGAGAAGATCTGAATTTATGCTGGATAGGCACAGCGAGGGGTCAGATAGAGGTATGTCAGAGGAACCAGAGTCAAAGAAAAGTACAAATTCTCAGAGCATGAATCTGAAAACAAAACAAACAACAGATGCAGCAGAGAAACAGCAGCAAAATAAATCTTCAAACTCTTAAGAGTAAATAAAATAACTTTCAAAACATAGCATTGGCCTAAAAAGTGATCATAATATCTTCAAATGCTCAGGTAAAATTATTGTCAGCTTAGAACTTTATATTCAATTAAAATATTTAAAATGAGGATAAATTATATATGCGTTAGGAAGAAATAAATATATATTCAGGAAAAGAATTCTTTGCTAAATTGATTACTAAAGGATCTATTTAAAAAAGAAATTGGATTCGGGGCACTGGCAAGCACACAGATATATGTAAATATTATTTAAAGTGGGTGTTAGAGTGACTTTTAGATTTTTGTAGACAAAATTTTCTCTTCAACAATTAGCAGAATAAGTTAAGGGTCCAACTTTTTAATTTTTATGAAAGGAACAGTTAGTAAATCATGCTTTAAGCCCACAAGTTCTGCCCTCTGCCTTATAGTCTTTCGTTAATACCAGCTAAGTAAAAAGAATAAAACTTAAGATATTATGATGATCTATTAAAATAAAAAAAAACTGTGTCAGGGCTGGAGAGATAATGGAGTGTTTAAGGGAACTGGCTGCCTTGCGGAAGACCCAGGTCTTATCCCCAGCATCTGCACAGAGGCTCACAATTGTCTGTAACTCTAGTTTCTTGGAATCTGGTGCTATTTTCTGGCTTCTTGGGCCTCAAACATGGAAGTGGAAAGAGTATGTTGAAAAAATACTATATTGGTGTTCTAGTTATATCAGAGAAATTAGCAATATTAGTTTCCCTGGTCCCTGTGATTCTATGTGATAGTATTTCTCCCTTATACTTTATTATGCTCACATGTCTGGTGTGTGGTATAGTCTCAGTAAATATTTGCAAATGGAAATGGAGTATTGCTATCGTTTTTTCAATCTTCCTTCCTGATTATAGTTGACCTCATAAAATTAAAGATTCCATTTCAAGTTTTCACTCTCTTGCACTGTCATTTAACAGAGATGTCTTTTAGAGGAGCTGTTGATAGTTTCTTTCCCTTCCTTAAACCTCAGTAGAGCACCAGGTTTCCCCGAGTCTTCCCAAAGTGAAATTTAAGACACCAGAGGAAACTCTAGCGCAGAGGCAATGATTTATTCGCCTAGAGAAGTCATGAAACTGATTGTAATAAAGTTCTGTCGGAGTGATGAACACATGCAAGAAAATTGTTGCTGTTGTCCTAAGCTGGGGGCTCACTCCCTTCCACTAACTGCACCTGTCACCATATATATCTTATTTAGGAAACGAATTTGACAACTATGATCTTTTACATAGAAATTTCTCAAGAGATAAAAAACTTTAAGCCTGCTATTGACTTCATTATAGCTTGAAGCGTTCATGAGAGTGTTTATTCAGCACTCAGTGTTCATGTGCAGAGGAAATAGGCTGTCCGTATTTTAAAACTTGCTTTGTGAGAAATGAGCTTTTCTTGTGTTTTGTCTTTACCTTCCGAAATTCAGTATCAAAATGACTTGTTACTCAAGATGAAATGCCAGTCGTGAATTCTGCTAGAAAAGCTTTCTATGATCTCTGGGACTACGTTTACAGTACAAGTGTATATTCCAGTGTAGGTCTGCAGCCCCTAGCTGCATATAGCAATGCATGAGAAATTAATCCATACAAAATGCCAATCTTCAGGAAGTCACAAGGGTAACAGAAATTTGTCTTTCACACATCAAAGAAAAGTATATCATCAATCTTGACAACACAATTAAGAAAAGTACCTTAATCACTTGACACTTTGGGTAGAGGTTTACAAAGTTGCTTTTAGAAAATAATGTTTCTATGACACCACTAAACTGTATGTTTTGTAACGGATGCTCTGAGTGTTGTTTTCACTAGTAGAATCCTCAGCGTCTAGTTATGTAGAAGGTACATTTTAGCCTTCTTTTTGCCTTTGTCTAAGGTAAGACTTAGACCCCCCCCCAAAAAAAGAGAAAACATTAGGAATCTTGTCCAGAGATAATCAATGATTTTTTTTCACATTTTAAATATATTGTTCTATTAAATGTGTCTCTGTGACTTCATTGTTGTTTGAATTTGAACAGGCTTCTTACACTAGGTCAGTATTTTAACCTTTAAATAGTGGCAGTCCTGCTGTTTCCAAAATAGTAAACTAAAAGAATGCACTGAGAATACATTGTAAGAAGAATAAGGAAGTATTTTTTTTTATTGAGTTCAGTTTTAAAAGGAGCATTTTTGGTTGATACTGTAATTCCCAAAAGGCTCTTCTAATTTTTTGTGTTTGTTTTTTAGTTCACTAGTCACTAAATAGAGTAAAAAATAGAGTATATTTAATTTTTAATTCAGTTTTATTTTGTATGTATAAGTGTTTCACCTTCATGTATGCCCATACATCGTGTGCATATGAGCTACCTATGAAGGTCAGAGGGCATTGGATTCCCCAGAACTGGAGTTACAGATGGTTCTGAGCCACCATGTGCATGTTGGGAACTGACCTCAAGTCTTCTGCAAGAGCAGCTTATGCTGTTAAATAGCCGAGCCATCTCCAGCCCCCGATTTCAAGTATTTTAAACCTAATACACATTGTATGTCACCTCCTGACTGATAAAGGACACCCCTAGTAGGAATCCAAAGAGAACCCCAGAAGTGTGGTGTAGGATCATGTGGGCATTTCTATTTATAGACCAATAGTTTCCGTATTTTACTGCTTTCCTTCCCAGTTATGTTTATGTCACATGAGTTCTTGCATCTAGAGAGTTAAAACTTCACCTGAGATGTAAAAGTGAAATGTTTAAGTGCTATATATTATCTCTGTATTTTTATTATGTATTGTTACAAATATATTTAGATTCATAATTCTAGTTTAAGTTAGTGGTGGTGATGGTAATTGATGATCATATTAAAAAAACTAGAAAATTTTCAGTGTTTTCTTCTAAAGTTAATTTTTTTTCCTTTTTTTATTATTGTTAAAAGAAAAATTTACATTTACTCCCCTTGTTCCTGGCCCTCCCACTACCCCACCACCCTCCCCCTGCTTCCTTAAGATGGGGCAGGATACCCTGCCCTATGGGAAGCCCAAGGCCCTCCCCCCTCCATTTATAACACAGACATAATATTTAGATATAACCAAATGATAATCAAGTAACTTAACCTAATATTTTTTATTTTTGGTACTGGAAAAGTCTTATAATTATGTTCCAAGTTAGAAAATAATAAGGAAGGAGGTGAAAATATCATAAATAGGCCTATTTAATGAAAGTTTACTATTACTGTTCTAAACTATTTGATAACTGAAAATTACTTTTCCAGATAATTCTTAGACATACAAAATTTAGAAATTACTCCAAAATGTACCTTATATTTCTTTAAATCTATGTTAAATTCCTATTTACTTAACAGTATTTGTTTTTGTCTTTCCTCACCCCAGTATATTTGCAATTTTTAAAAAATTATTTTTGTTTGAATGCTGCCTAAGGAAACATTAACCTGATGATGCTCTGTTAGCAGTTGTTAAGTCTGTGCTATATATATTCTCAAGCATTAAACAAAAACCCAGATTTCTTCTCTATGTATTTTTCACTATTCTTCCATGTTAATGAAATATCTTTACACTGTTATGAAAAGATCCCCATCAGTATTAAATAATAAGACATACTTTATCTACTCTAACCAAAAACAAACTCAGACCAAAGTTTAAATGATCCTACTAAATAAATAACCTGCCCTGTGAAAGACCTCTTCAATCGTGGCTTCAACAGCAGCAAGTGCTGCCGAATGGCTGTGGGCGTGCTCTATGCAGGAGATGCACGTGCTTTAACCTCTATTCCTGATCAACTTGCTTTTGCCTTCTTTCCTAGGAAGTGTGTAGAGAGCTCTGGTGCCTCAGCAAAAGCAACCGCTGTGTCACCAACAGTATTCCAGCTGCCGAGGGGACACTATGTCAGACTGGGAATATTGAAAAGGGGGTAAGCACAAGTGATTTGTTAGCTGTTTGACACATAAGCTGATCAGTTTTTGGTGCTGATGTTCTTACACTGGAAATCTGTATTAATTTAAGATGTACTTTGAAATAATAGGATTTTAACCAAATGGTATTTGTCCTATCTACAAGTGTACCTTACTTACAGAATTAAAAGGACTTAACTTCTTCATGTTAGTTTCACATAAAAGAATAATAATAAAATCAAATGAAGCAATTCATTGAACATGAAAATAATAATCTTAGTTTTCATTAGCCTAATTTAAAAAAAATCTTCTCTAGGGATTGTTCATGCACGATTGGGACGTGGCTGAGATGTTAGAGCATTTCCCAATATGTATGAAGGTCTGGGCTCAATCTTTAGCACCACAGGAAAAAAGAATTGTTCAAACAGATATTTAAAAAGTTAGTTATATTCTGCTACTAAATTTCTCTGGAATTGTTATATACGTAAATTCTAGAATTCTATGGACTGAATTTATAACTAATACTTGTCATCTCCTCTCTGTTTTGCCTCCTTCCATGTGAGCTGGGTTACTCTCAACAGAGATCACACTGAATTTCATCTTGCAGTGGGATATTTAAATAAAAAGAATGAAAGTTTTTGGGCAGCTGTCACAGTTTATTAATTCTTGCTGACGGCTTCATTCAGGACCCATGACCTAGTGCCATGTTGATGGCTTTTCCATGCTGGGTTTGGAAATGTTGGTAAATTATGCTAAATATAAGAATTGGTAAGGCCATTTTAAAAGGATTAGGAATTTTTTTCAAAATATATAGGTAGCCAATAAAAATACAGAGCCTTCATACACTACAAAAATTCTTTCTTTTTCTTTTTTTCACTGAAGTAATAGAAAATATTAGGAACCACATTCTTGAAACAACAGTCTAGGTTTATTTTGGACCTGCCAGTCCCTGTCAAGGACAAGTAGCAATTTACATCCATCTGCAAAGAAACGTACAAGTGAAGGAAGGAAGCCACAATGGGGATCTGTTACTTTATTACTGTTCACTGGTGGACTGTTCTTTTCCTGGTCTGGCGTGAGCCACAGTTTCTCTTCTCCTAGAGTAGCACTGTCAATAGACCTGATGGGTTTTTTATTTTACTTTGTTTTTTTAAGCAGAGAAATATTTTTCTATAAATATTCAAGAGCTAGAAATGTAACTCAGTGATAGATAGTAACTTGTCTAGCATTCACAAGGCTTTGGTTTTGACCCCCAATACTACAAAAATGGACAGGGAGTAAACATCTACAAGTATTGTAGAAGTTACATAATCACTCCAAATATTAAAAATTGTACTACATTTAGTAGCTACTTGAAAATACATGGCTCAACATTAATCACTTATGTGACAAGGACGTTTGTGGTGGTTTGAATAAGTATGACCCCCATAGACTCATTTGTTTGAATGCTTGGCCCATAGAGAGTGCCACTATTAGGAAGTCGGCCTTGTTGGAGGAAGTGTGTCACTGTGGAGGCAGGCTTTCAGGTCTTAAACATACTCAAGTTATACTTAGTGTGGTACACAGTCTTATTCTGCCACGTGTGATCAAGATGTAAAACTCTCACCTCCTTCTTCAATACCACGTCTGCTTGCATGGCACCATATCCTGCCATGATGCTATTGGACTAAACCTCTGAACTGTAAGCAACCCAATTAAATTTTTTTCTTATTAAGAGTTGCTGTGGTTATGGTATCTCTTCACAGCAATAGAAACCCAAACTAAGACAGAAATTGGTACCAGGGACTGGGGATTGCTGTGGTAGGCCTGACCAAGTTTGTTTGTTTTTGAGAACTGCAAACTTTGGAATTTTGGATCAGAAAAACAGCTGAGCTCTTTAAATAGGGAGTAATGGACCAATCTAGTAGGAACATAGAAGACAGTGGTACTGAGTGATTTGAACTGTGTGGGTCTGGCTCAAGAGGTTTCAGAGAAGAATTTTAGTATGTAGCCTAGAGACTATTCTTGTGATATATTTACAAAGAATGTGGATGCTTGTTGCCTTTGTCTGAAAAGTTTACCTAAGGCTAAAGTGAAGAGTTTTGGGTTGATTCCATTGGCAGAGAAAGTCTCAAGACAGCCTAGTATTGACTCTGTTGTGTGGTGATTAGCATTAGGTCTTTTGAAGAGCTATAATGAAAAAAAGCATGCTGATCAAGAAAAAATACAAAATGTATAATTTGAGGAGAAACGGGACACCAGGAAGTGAAGTGGTTTTAAGTCCTCTGTCTAAGGGGATAAACAGATTATGAAATGGAATAAAGTGATAATCTCAGGGAAAGATGCTATCCAGCTAAGTTTTTCACTTGTGAAAAGAAATTAAAGGAAAGTTTAGAGCCCTGTGTGGTGGTGCACACCTTTAATCCCAGCACTCAGCAGGCAGAGGCAGGCAGATCTCTGAGTTTGAGGCCAGGCTGGTCTACAGATCAAGTTCCAGGGCAGCCAAACTCCGGCAGTTAAAGACAGAAAACAGGTGAAGATGTAATTGAATAAGGGAGCCCATGTTTCAGTCCCACCCAGCACCAGATCCTGGGAGCTTCAGCCACATGGTTCTGGCTTTAGAGTCAAGGATACAAGAAAGGGGACATGGAATTTCCCTCCATGACTAAGGGGATCCACTGAGACCAGACATATGGCAGGGGTGTCCCTGCATGGAGGCCTAGAGAGGCCATTGTGTGAAGCTCTGAAGGTGAAGTCTGGATTGCCTTGGTCACCCCAAAATTTTGGAGATGCCAGAATCATGGGTTACCTGCTGAGGAAAGTGGCTAACAGGGAGTGGAACCAGCCCAAGAGAAAGAAGTATGCTACAATCAACAAAGCTGAAAGGAGTTAGAGATTTGAAATGTGATTTGACATTAAATATGGAGATGCAGAGTTTAGGAGTTTGCCTGACTGGTTTCAGTCTTGCTTTGGTTCAGTAATTCTTTACTATGCCTTCTGTCCTCCATTTTGGAACAGTAGTGTACATACTTTGCCATTACATGTTGGAAACATGTGATCTGTTTTTTGATTTTGATTTTATAGGAGATTAGTTAAGAGACTGTGAATCTTAGAAGAGTCTTTGAAATTTGAACTTCTAAACTTTGTTGAGACTACAATAGATTATATGGAGACTTTAGAGTTGGACTAAATGCATTTTGCATTATGTTATGGTAACAAGCCTATATGGGCCAGGGAGTGAACTTTCGTGGTTTGAGTAAGTATGGCCCCCATAAATTCATGTGTTTGAAGCTTGGTCCATGGGGAATGGCACTATTAGGAAGCACAACCTTGTTGGGATATGTATGGCCTTGGTGGAAGTCTATCACTGTAGAGGTGGTTTGAAGTCTTATATGCTCAAGCTATGCCCAGTGTGGTACACAGTCTCTCTGCTGCTACCTGCAGCTGAAGATATAGAACTCTCAGCTTCTTCTTCAGCACATTGTTTGCCCTCATGCTGACATGATGGCACATTGGCAGTAATTCTCATGATTTGTGAGGCATGGGAACTATGAGGCTCTATTCAATATAAAATTTAAAGTTGACGATTTGCTGAGGATATACCAGTGAGATAACAGTTTACTGATGGCATATATGTAGTCATAGTTCAATAGGCCATCATGAACACATATGCGTGTGCACACCCACTTTGAATTTTTAAAATGTTTTAAACTTGCATTTTAAAGCAAAACACAAAGCAAAGATGATGGAGCTCAATACTTTTTTCTCATTGACTAGATTTACTACTATTCTCTAAGGATTTTTGTTTTTAAAGGTGATGTGTATTTATTGTTGCTAAATACAGACTTTACACTTAGAGCTTTGTCTACTTAGAAATTAAACAAGAACCCAGAACTCAGAATTCTGACTGGAAAAGAAACAACATTCATGCAGAGTCCTAGTGGCAAAATTAAAGTGAAAATTGACCTGATCAACATTGTGGTTCTTCCAACCTATGCATATAAAAATAGAAGACATTCCCAATAATACTGATGGCAATAATAATGTTTTTAAAACTACTTATATCATTCCAGGAATGTGTTGCCATTTTCCTGTTAACAAAACTTCAATAAAGCAAGCAATGTTTTTAACTTCATTTTACAGATGAAAAAAGACTAAATAACACATCTCTACACAGTAATTTTATACCATAGCTGAGGATTCAGCACTGGCCTTTCTGATTCATAGTTGAAATCCTCCTATTTAATTTATCTTCTGATAAGGGATTGTGTATTGAAAAAAGCAGTATTGCCTTGTGGTAGAGATGAAGCAGACAAATAAACATGAAGTAGGCATCATAAATACTGTAGTAAGTGGAACTATCATTTGTTGACATGTAACAGTCATTTGTTTGATAAGAAATCACAGTAAGAAGTCAATAAGATATTAATATATACTTTTATGAAAATTAATAAAATAATGTAATCCTTTATAGAAGAGCAAACAAATTTCTGCAAACTTGACAGTGATAGTGGAATGAGATAGGAGTGAACTTTTTCACAGGCTTTCTCAGTATCATATCTTAGTATTGTTATGTGCCAGCCTTAAACATCATAACCAGCAGCAGTGAGCACCACACAACATACAAATGAAACCAGACACTCAATTGGAATATCCACAAAATATAATCTTAATGTTGAATTTCAAAACTACTCGCATCAAAAAGAGTAAGAAGTAACCTATACTCCACCTAGCTAGCTACGCCAGTGAATATAAACCAAAGCTGCTCATAGTTGTCTGAATAAATTTTTTAAAGGGAGGAGTTAGAAATATCACTTGAGTGATAGCATAGACATAGCCAGAGGATTGGATCCATGATGATCTCGTCAAACTCTGGCTGCAAATGTTGTGGGATCCTTGCCCAGAGGCACGGTTCCACAAATGTTCCACAACTGTTCCATGCACATTTAGCAGATGGAGTAAGAAATATGGCCAAAAAATTAAAAACTGATCTTTGCGTGATTCCTGGGGGGTCTGACATTGCTATTACAGCCATTGGATGTTTGCCTGAATAAGCCATTCACAGACTGAATAAGAACCATATGTCCTGAATAGATGTGCTCAGGGACAGTAGCATTAACTAAAGGAGGAAATTTGATGAGCCCAGACGGTGTGCTGGTGCTGTGTGTCCATGGGTCAATCTCGTGCAAATCAATCAATATAAATTTCAGCCAAAGCACTTCACTTGGGTGTAGCATTAGCAATAGTCCTTGGGTAGGAATCAGAGATGCTGTATTTGGTGAAATAGAAAATAAGAGTTTAGATTGTAGGAGCTTCAGTAGTAGTGTTGGCATTGTTACCGAACAGGATATTGAGGGTAATCAAAACCCAATCCTTATAATCCCTGTTTGTAACCACAAAGAAAGTTTCAAATAGTTGATTTATTGCCAGAAGATTCATTTAATGATTCTATAAGATTCAATTAGAGATATAGGCCAGCGTTTAGGTTTACATATAAGTGACATTGATCCCTAATATCTTTGCATGGGAAAGTAGAGTTGGATTAGGAAAGGATTATTATATGCCTTTTAAAGCACTAGATATATTGATTGCAGGGCATTTGCAACCTTATTCTTAATTCACCTAGGGTAGAAAGTAATATATTTTGACTGGACACCAAATAAACAGAGTGAGAACACAATAGTTCTTCCAAATTCTCTAGAATGTAAATTGTATGTTTGACAAGCTCTAATTGGGAATTTGGGCTGAAATGCAGCCTGATCAGTCACATACCTATACAGTGGGATGACTGGACTTTTAATAGTGTGGTACTCCAGCCCTGTGCTCTTCTGAGTTGAAACTGCTCTGTCCTAAATCATCAATATCACTCACTTTATAATTTTAGGATTTCTTTTTTTTAGAATAAAGATGAATTTTATTGATAGAATATAGCATATTAATGATTCTTTTTTATTTTTATTACTTTATAAATAATACCATTCAAAATTTCCACTTCCTCCCCTCCTCCCATTTCCCTTCTGCTCCCCCACTCCCCCTCCAACCTCACCTGCCAGCCCTAAGAGAGGGCAGGTACCCTGCCCTGTGGGAAGTCTAAGGCCCTCCCCCCTCCATCCAGGCCTAGGAAGGTGCGCATCCAAACAGACTAGGTTCCCAAAAAACCAGGACATGCAGTAGAGACAAATCCCAGTGCCATTATCATAGGCTTCTCAGTCAGCGCCCATTGTCAGCCACATTCAGAGAGTCCGGTTTGATCACATGCTCCTTCAGTCCCAGTCCAGCTGGCTTTAGAGTAAGATCAGGCACACTGTCTTCTTTAGAGCTCTCTCATTCCATATGCTAATTTGAGCCAGTTCTGGTTATAACAAAATATTCTATAATCATACTCTAAAATGGTTCTAGGTAAAAGAAAAATATTGCAAAGTATTGTGGCTCACACTTAAAATTCCAGCACTTAGAAGGCAGAAGCAGGAAAATTGCCATGAATTATGGACCAGGCTGAGATACAAAGTTAATTCTAGTCTTGCCTGGCTATAGAGTAAGACTGTCTCAAAAAGTCCCCCAAAGACAAAAACTCATTTACAAACACTATATAAGTACACAATGTAGCAATTCAGTAGCAAGTGATTTAGTTTACTAAGACTGTTTCTAAAGAAAATGTTTAAAAGAATCACTTCTTTCTACATAATATTTTCAGCATATTTATTTAATTATAAAGAAATGTGAAAAATTAGAAACAGTATAAAATTTATTTTGGAATTATGAAGTTTTATTTATCTCGCTTTTATGATTTTTGTTAACTAAACTTAAACTAGCAGAGAGAAGACCAAATATCCAATTTACTTAGATAATTGAGTCTGTGGTAACAAGACTATTAACTAGAACCATCCAAGATTGCTAGTTTGGTTATAACCTTTGAGAGTAAAGGTTAGGAGCTGGATTACATCTATATATTGAGCTTTAATACTCTAAAGTAAAGTCACAGTCTGTCTTTCTGAAAATCGAGCATTTGCTTGACAACTCCTCGGTAGGAAAGAATAGAAACACACAATACAGCACTCAAAATTTTCACCTGTATATGCTTATTGGCTCTATAGACTTCAAGTTGCTTTGTTTGGTGTAGTCTAATTATTCTATGCATGATTTACATACACTGAAATATTTAAACATATTGATTAATTCAAATATCACTTGATCCATGTGAACTCTCAAATGAGTGTCGTAAAGCCTCATTATTCAGTTAAATAAACTTTTAAAAAATTATATACTACATCAAGATATTTACTAACAATAGAGAGAAGTAGCAAGAACTACAAAAAGTTAAGTACAAAGGAGGGAGTAATAAAACAAGATGCAAAAGAATACACCTTCTGAGAATAAAAATCAAATCAGCTGCTTAGTAGATTTTATTTTTTTTAATGTTTTTCTGCATTGTACTAATTCATAAAGTTTTCTTATTCTAATCTATATTGGAGTCAAGAAGTAAAATTGGGTCCCATTGTTAAAGAAACAAAAAGAATCAAGTGACTTGTTTTGGAGCCTAAAATATTTCTAAAATGGAAACTGATAGTAGTAATATAAGGCTTCTTCCACATGCTGAAGTCAGTAACTTTTAAGCCAGTTAGCTGAGTTAACTAGTTATCAAATTGGAGACCAGTCTTATTAAAAATGAGGTACCTGGTATTTCTATTATTAATATTACTATGACTATTTTACCCAAATAATCCTTGTAATTTAACTTTTGTAATCATTGTTTTTATTACTTTCAGTGAATAATTATAGAAATATAATTTATATAGTAATTGTCTTCTTGAAACTGTTTATGAAATACTATGGTTGTATAGGTGTTAAATAATGATGAGAAAGCCAGGTGTGGAGAATCAGATGGTCAAAGTAAACCTTGGCGACACAGCATGTCAAGGCTGTTCAGTTCTACATGAAAGCCTGTCTCTAAAACACCAAGCCTCCGAAGTCTCCCAGAACTTATGAAAATTGAACAGCATTTTATAAAATACATAATACATTAATCTTTTACTTTAAGAGATTTATTTATGTAAAATTTGGTGGTGGGGGCCAAGAGAGGATAATGAAATATATGTACTGAAAGAAGAAAGATAAACTATTTGTGGTGAGGAAGAGGACTTGAGAGATCTGGGGTCAGATAAGAACAGAGTATAAATATATATGTATGTACACATATAGAATATACCTGCATTTACATACATATATAAAAATATTGCAATGAAAACTCAACCTTTGTGTGCTAATCAAAAAATCATTTTAAAGTTTGTCTATGTATATGCTGGGTTTTGAACCCAAATCTTCAAGTACTAACTCTGTTTTTACCACTCTGGTATCAGTTTAAGTAGGCCAAAAATAAAGCTCAAAGGAAAACAAGAATATTTATTGACACTTTCACTGCCCTTTGTAAGCATGTATAGCAATACTGTTATATACTTTGGATTTTATATCTTTTAGTATCTTTATGGCTCTCACTACTTTTTAATCCTAAGAAAAAATTAAAAAAGAAAACATTTCCCTTAAAATCATATGTATTCTCAAGGAAATCTGAAATAACAAGGAAACAAATGTGAGTTTGTCTACCTTAATCTTTTCTAGCTCCTTTCTGACATGTAGTGTCTAAAATAGGATTCAAAATTTTGCAATTTAACTATAATAATTCATCTAATAGGTTTTTTTGGGGGGTGGGGTTTCGAGACGGGGTTTCTCTGCAGCTTTGGAGCCAGTCCTGGAGCTAGCTCTTGTAGACCAGGCTGGTCTCGAACTCACAGAGATCTGCCTGCCTCTGCCTCCCGAGTGCTGGGATTAAAGGCGTGCGCCACCACCGCCCGGCCATCTAATAGTTTTTACGTGTATACTGGATACCAAATAGTGGTAGAGGCAGTCCTCATTTCAACAGGGTCCCAGTTATCATGGGGATGCATTTTACCTCTTCTGTCTAATATGCTGCTACATGTTGCTATGCTAGCCTTAAAATGGGGCTCGTCTGAGGAACAGAAATTAACAGTAGCCATGTGATGTTTTCAAGGCTTGCATTCTAAGCAGAGGGGAGTGAACTAAGAGGAAATTGATAAGATAACTCAAGTAGTTCTAACTGGTAAGGTTGTTGAAATGGAAGGCATAAGTAAGTACTGTTCCCTAATGAAAAGGATAGCTCTAGAGCAAGAAAGGATGGTGAGGGGCCTCTTCAGAATAAGAGCGTCCTGGAAAAAGCTATCTGCTGAAATGATACTTTGTCTAAGACTAAATGGTCAGAAGACATCTATGTAGACAACTGGAAGCTGGGTGTGATAGCACAACCTGGAATCCTAGCATTTAGCAGACTAAAGCTCTGGGATCATTAGTTTCAAAGTCAGCCTGGGCTATGTGGCAAAACCTATCTTGATTGACAATTTAGTTTAAAAGGAATAGGGATGTGGCTTAGTGTAGACAAGCTAGCATGTATGCAGCTCGCTGTTGGATTTGTGCGGTCGGTTGCTAGGAGAAGGCTACCTGAAGGATGAGCAAATGTGCTAGTGAGGGAGCAAGTGTAGAAGGAGAGGTGGGCGAGGGAAGAACAAACAAACCATGTGGCTACTGATCTCATTGCCAAGGCAAGGGGGCTCAGAAGGCTGTGAGGGCTCTATCAGCAAGTCTGGGCTTTTGGAACATGGGAGCCACTGAGCCCTTTTAAGCAAAATAGTAACAGCATGAAATCAAAATAGTGTGATGCTGTGTCTTTAAAATCCACACCTGAATTCTCTCTGGGGAAGATGGAGGCAGAATCACCAAGTAAGGATCTACTCCGTCAAGAGGCTGTTGTCTAGGGTGGCAGCCATATAGAAGGTGAAATTGAGAGAACTGCCCCTGTACCTCAGGAGTAAAAACCAACAAACTTAGGACAATGAATGATTAATTTTTAAGTGTCTCACATCTCATTATAAGGTTGAATTTCTTAATGGAATGATACTGTTGACAATTAACTCTAATAACTGTTGCCTATTGTTATCCATATAAACATTTCACTTTCATAGATTAGTTTGATTTGTAAATGTTTGATGATTTAGAAAAATGCACCAACAAAAACCTATAAATGCTTGGCTTAAAAGAACACTTTTATTTTGCCATATACTGAAAATAAGATTTATCATGCTAGAGTTATGAACTGATTATATGATGTCTGCTTTCTGATAAATTATTCCTGACTCTCTCCCTAGGGGCAGCATGTATGGTTTATTGTACAGAGTAAAACTGAGCAGAATTCCAGTACACATGTTCATACAGGGGCCTTACACATGGCTAGTCTACGTATATAAGGTTTTTTGTGCCCAGTCCCTAGTGTCTTGGCATTACTTTTATTATGTCTGTGCTGCTCCTAGATGAAATACCACAAAGCATTCTTTTACTATTGTAGCCTCAACAAGTTTTTTCTTTTTCTTTAAAGAACTTGCAATTACCATCATAAAAACTTTTTTTTACTGGAGAACTTTCCATAGTGCATTATCATTCCACAAGTCTAATAATAGTAGAATATAAAGATTTTTTTAAAAGAAATTACTGCAATATCTAAAAATGATTTTGAGGTCTATATCTAATTCCATAATGAGAAACACTAAAAGTCTGGACGAAGAAAAACAAAGAGAAACTGCCAAAGTCAGGGCTTTTAGAACTGGTACACATTGGAGACTATAAATGTGACCAGCTGAAGATACTTTGCAAATCATATGCCCCTTTACATTGTCTAAACACAGTTAAAAACCTGTTCTCTTCTCTTGAGAATGTAATGCTTAAAATTGGTCATACCTGACTTTTATGAAAGTTTATGGACTTCTATCTTGTATCTGCCTAAAAACTAATTCTTTGTGTTTTGTGTCCTCTTACAGTGGTGCTATCAGGGAGAATGTGTTCCTTTTGGCACTTGGCCCCAGAGCATAGATGGGGGCTGGGGTTCCTGGTCGCTGTGGGGCGAGTGCAGCAGGACCTGTGGGGGAGGCGTCTCTTCATCCCTAAGACACTGTGACAGTCCAGCGTAAGTAGCTAAAGTAAGCCGGAGCCAACAAAAAGACACAGTTGGAAATGATTCAAAGCTGTGGTTTCACATGTTATCTGTAAAAATGTTTCTCTAGCAAGCCAAGTGCTTGTCTTCAGAAGAAGCAAGAGGTCCAGGAAAGTGGAGGAGCTTTGTTAGAGAGGCTTTCTTTTTCTCTCTTTCCCCTTATTGTGTAAGTAAAATTTAAGAAAGGAAGAAAGGAAGAAAAGAGGAAAGAAAGAAAGAAAGAAAGAAAGAAAGAAAGAAAGAAAGAAAGAAAGAAAGAAAGAAAGAAACCAAACCTTTCAAATAGAAAAGCATTGTCTTTCTAGATAGGCTAGTAATGATCAGATTTCCTCCTCTGAAGACTGCTGACTTATGGACGAATCCATGTCTGGTTTCTGCTACATTACCCTTATTTCCAGAAAAAGAAGGGCTTTTCACATTTCACGTAAAATTATTACTGCCACATTACTATTAAAAGGACCAATGAGAGCGCTTCAGGAGTTGAGATGCCTCGATTCGCATCACAGATCCCAATGAAGACAATTCTGCCCATGTGTTAACGTGGTTTCCATTCACATGCTCCTGTCATCTCTCAGTACTGTTGCAAGCAGGTTACCCTGTCCCTAGCCCACCCACCACTATCCAGCCAGAGTCCCCATGGGGCAAGGCCAGCCCATCTGTATGCTTTGCCAGTTCTATTTCCTCTCCATTCTACCAATGTACAGGTGGACTGGTACTTTAGTTTACTTTTCCTATTCTGCCTAAGACTCACCTGCTTCTTCACTGCTGCCTGCTACCTACCCTAGTGTCTAGAACTGAAGCTGAGGACCTTTTCTGATGAGCAGTCTTTGGTGAAGAATGAGGTTTTAGCATCTCTACTCACCCCACCCACTAAACTGGATAAATGATGGTCTAGTTTAGTTCTTTATTTGCTCTCATTTTAACCCAGGACTCTTAGCTTCTTTCAAATACCTCATTTCTATTTTTTTTAATCTAAGAATATTTTCTTTAAAATAGTTCTAAATTTCAACTTCCACTTTCTAGCAGTTGTTGCCTTCCTACCAAACAGAGATTCCTGTTATAATTTATAAACTACCCATGACTGTCATCATCCCCCCTCAACTTTGTTTGGCCTCACAATCCCTTTCTCCCAGCTTGACTCAAGTTGATCAATTCACTGGTCTTCAAAACATATTCCAAATCCATTGATACCAGCAGACTTGATTCCTTTTTAAGCAAGTTCAAGGATAATTATACTAAATTCAACACAGCCTGCTATAAACTAGTATCCCACAAGGCTCCTGGTTTACCAGTAAGGTTTCGGGCTGTTTGTCTCCTTTGGCAGCTACATGGCTACTCTGTGACTCTGCCTACTCTCTCTCTACATCTCTGTTCAGATTTTTCACCTAGCTTTGTTCTGTTAAGCCATTAGCTGAAATCAGTTTCTTTATTAACCAATGGCAATAAAACCTATTCACAACATACAGAAGGGAATCCCACATCAGTTTTTCACTCAATGATAGCATGTCTGAGTGATGGCATATGTTTTTTCCTGAATGTTAAATACTTTAAATATTAATTTACAAAAGCAAGTATTTGATATTGTATTTTTGACTAATTTGGAAGTAACATAATATAAAGCCATCTTTTTGCCATCTTCTTTAATTTGATATTTTTAACTTTATGTTGAAATTAAATGAAAATACATGTTTGTATTATTTACTCTGAACTGGATCCATTTCCAGGAAGTCATTAAGTGTTATCTCTTTGTTTCCCACCTGAAGGAAAAGATTATAGTCTGTGTTGAATGTAATTTAAATAACTTCATTATAGATGAGGGTTTTAAAGTCATTGTATTGAGTGGAGTACTGTACTATGATAATTAAATATAGTAATTTATTTATATTTTCCTGAGAATATAATCATAACTCCTAAGTCTGACAAATTATTTATATATGCTGCCATAACTTTATGCTGAATAACCATACTCATCGTTAACAATTATCATTATTTTAATAATTGATAAAACACCACATTTTATATCTTCTTAATGTAACTTTTGATGAGTTCATCAAGCAATATATGTAGTCTTTGTTTGACAGATGCATTATAATCACATGTTAAAAATGTTGTTTTTCAGACCTTCAGGAGGTGGAAAATATTGCCTTGGAGAGAGAAAACGGTATCGCTCTTGCAACACAGATGTAAGTAAACCCAAAATTTGCTATGAGTAATTAGTTTACTCTTTTCTCATACAGGGAAAGCTTTCAATTTTAAGCTCTTTAATCAGAAATCCATCTGTGTAAGGGTCACATGAATTTCCTAAACTGCTAGCCTCAGCACTGTCAATTCCATCAGTAAGACCATGAGGTAGTTCTAGAAGCGGGGGCAGGTGTCTTCTCTCCGATGGAGAGACCCACACATGCCCTGAAAAACCTGGTTTCAACTCCCAACCTCACTGTCATTATGTGTTTTGAGTTCACAAGTGGCAGTCTTACTATGCTCTTCATTTTATTTTCTGTTCCTCACAGCGAGAAGCCTGAGACTCACACATCATCCCTCGTCTTTTGGTGTCCAGTCCCTTAAGATTCAACATTACAATCCATAGTCTCTTCTGTCCCGAATCATGTCCCTGCCATTGGCAACTACGAAAATATTTATGTGCCCCCAGGAATTCATGAGCCATTATCAGCAGAATTTCACTGTGTGACTTTTTTGAGTTTTTCTTATCTTTACTCTGCTAGCTGCATCTCTGTTGCTGTGATGAAATACCCAGACAAAGGAACCCAGGGGAGAAAGTGTATATTTTAGTTACAGCTCCAGAACCAGTACAGCCCATCTTGGTAAGGAAAGCACGGCAGCAGAGCATAAGACCTGTCCATCATGTTTGTGCCAGCAAGGTAGAAACAGAAAGAAAACTGAAAGTAGGACCATGTTAGAAAACTTCAAAGCTCGTCCCCAGTGACATACTTCCTCTTACAACACTACCTGTTAAAGTAAAATCTTCTCAAATAACACTGCTAGCTAGAGACCAATTATTCAAACACAAGTCTTTGGGAGACATTTCATGTTAAAACAGCATTTACCTTCATGGTTTGATGGAAACCATCACTTCTTCAAATCTACTGTTTCCTCTGTAGTTTGCAAAATAGGAGCTTCTTGATTTTCTCCTTGGTCATGGTGGACCGCCTCTAGTAGTAGACTGACTATCTTTCATTTGGTTATTCTGTTCAGAACACTATTACTCCCTCCTGTGTGTAAAACACACTATTTTATTTTGTAACATTGGAATATTAACAAACTAAACTTCATCCACATTTTCCAGTCTACTCCTGCCTTAATTCCTTATAAATTCATAAATGTGCAGAATATTGTTCCCACATACTCTCTTCTGGACTTTTCCATAAGCATACAAGCATCTTTCTATCTAAAAACAAATGAAAACCCCTTGCCAGTTATTTCAACCACTTCTTTGCCACCCTTAGGAACAACGAAATTCCTCCAAAGACTTATCTGTATATACTGAATTGAGTTCACATCTTCTAATTTTTTCCTGAATTTGTTCTTTTATGATTTTATCTACATCGTAATGTTGACATGCTCTTACCAAGTCACAGATGCCTTCAATATTTGCTAAACCCAATGGTTAGTTGTAGTCTTCATCTTCCTATTCATTTGAACATTTTGATTATTCTTGCTCATTATTGCTTATCGTTATTCTTCTAATATTAGACTACCCAGGACTTTGCCCTTGACTGTTTCTCCATTCTACTGATACTCATTTTATTTCTGATCTCATCCAGCTTCAGTGATTTTGATGATATATCATTCAACTCCAAAATTTATACCTTTCAGCCCAGCTGTCATCTTACTACTTGGGTTGACCTTTAATAAACATGCACTATGTAGTGTATGCAAATGTTATCTACAAAACTCTTCAACACTGTTCTCTGTAAGTGTTCTTTAGCTCAGATATCAGTTCCACCAGTATAAGTCAAATTCTAGAGGTTTGTTTGTTTTCCCCCAGTCTATTCTCTCTCACCATCTGTATCCATCTAATCCCTTAAGAAATTCTGTTATATTTTGCCTTAAAAATATATCTCAGGTTTGACAGCTTTTCACTACTTCTGCTACTTCTACTGTTGTCTGAGTTACTAGTATCTATAGTTATCAATTTAATAAGCTTTTATTTTTTTTGAGGTGCTTGTTGCTAAGCTCAAGACCTTACACATGCTTAGGCAAGTGCTCTACCATGAACTTCACCATCAAATCCTTTAATAGCCTCATGTGTTGATTTACTAACAACAAACTTTTACTCTCCAGTTCCCAATATTGGAGGCAGAATAAGTCAGGTTATCCTTACTCTTTAATCCCTATCACTTCACTTTTTCTTATATATGAAATTATTACAAAAGCTAGCAAGATCTATATAATCTGACTTCCATCGCTTCTGAGAACTGATCTGTTAGCAACTTCTTCATCATTTACTCTGCTCCAAATACATGGATCTCCTTCTGTAAATACACCACTAGCGCTCTTTCCTTAGGACTTTTGTTTTGACTGCTCCCTTTGCCTTGTGCACTTAATGCTGTCTATCCCTTCATCTTTACTCAGCCATTTCCTTCTCAATAAGGCCTAACCTGGGTACTGTACTTAAAGTTGCTAGCTTCTCTCCTCCTCAATTTCTTTCCCCTTTTAATACACCTGTTTATCATGTTTTAGTCTGCTAAACAGATCTCAGAGTAATTGCGTGTATCTTCAATTATAAGACTTTTCAAATTACTACCACTCTTCATTCCCTTAAATTGAATGCCTGATGTATATTTTCAAGAAATCACTTAAATGCAGGAAGTCACAACAGAGAATAATAACAATATGTTGACATGAGTCATATTTTACAAAAGTATGTAGAGTTGGAACATAGCTAATTAGGAATTTAAGGTTCATTTCCATAGAAAGCTAGAGAGAACTAAAAGGCAAAGAGAGTTGGCCAGAGAAAAGCTTGTGATAAGGACATCCTAGGTAAACGGAGAATGAAGCAAAAGGCCAGTGTGCTAATGGTCTGCTATATGTTCTGAGACATTTAGAAATTATTGAAAGAGTCACAGATTTTGGCTTTAGATATGAACAGATTGAAGAGAGACAAGAGTACAACATAACAGTGAATAACTCAAGAGGAATTGTAACCAGAGACTGCATTTTGTTTCCAGGCCTCCCAGGCCTGAATAACCACAGAGAAACTATATTAATTACAATATTGTTTGGCCTATTAGCTCAGTTCAGGCTTCTTAAGTAACTCTTACATCTTAAATTAACCCATTTCTATTAATCTGTGTATCACCACGAATCTGTGGCCTACTGGTAAGGATCCGGGGCCTTTGTCCTTCGGCAGCTACATGGCGTCTCCCTGACTCTGCCTTCTTTCTTCCTCTGTCTCTGCTTGGATTTACTGCATTGCCATATTCTGCCCTGCCATTGATCAGAGCAGCTTCTTTACTAACTAGTGGTAATAAAACATATTCACAGCACACAGAAGGGTATCCCACATCAAGGAATTTAATGGCTGAAGTGCAGAGACAGAGGCTCTCTACAAGTAATGAAAGTGGAGTCTAAAGAGGGCTATTTGGGAGAAAATTAGGAACTGACTTTTAAAAAGCCATAAAAGTAAAACCGAAACCAAAATGAAAACAAAATAAGGCAATAGGAAAAGTAGAGTGAGTAGAGTAGAAGTTGTGATCAGAAAGGAATACATTTGAATTTATGATATAACAAGTGAGGGTGTTCAAAGATGACAATTCCAGAAGGTGGGAATGGGGGTAGATGCCCAAACTGGAGTGGAGACAAAGGAAGAACTTCACAGCTTGTAAGACTGATGGCTCTTCCACAGGAATGTCGAAAACACTCAGGATGATACCAGAAGTTGGTGTATAGGATGAGACTGTCTTAATTCTCATATACCTCAGTCCCTCCTCCAAGACAGAAAATGGCCCTCATTTTTTAAGCTCCAAGCTTATTTAAATTAATGACACCAATGTCAGAAGGATAGAGGTTTTATACAAGGACAGAAGTGAAGACCTATTGTTGTATCATACTGTTAGGTAGGAGTGTGAAACTCAAACCCATTTCCTAGTTCATAACTATTTCCAGTATCATGCAATTGAAGGTGTGGACATATAATAATATAGGTATTATACAATATGAGTAATGTATGCTAGGGAACAGAACATGAAAAAAATGACAGACACTGTTGCTTGTACTCATGACTGTATTAGAAGCTGAAATGATGGCATTTCTATTACTATTTTTTCCTTTTATTTCAACTTTTAATGAATTAGCTCTATACTCCTGACTCTTCCATCTTAACTTATTTTAATTCTGCAAATAAGAAAGTCATACTTACTTCAGTATTTTATTGTTTAGAATTTTTAATATTTAAGTGAAATGAACTGTCTTTGAATTAAATGTGTCCAACCCAAGTTTTAAAGAACTGTAATTTTTACCATGCAGTTTTATGAAAAGGGATTTTCAGAATTATATATCATATTAGATAAAACAAAAACTCCTATGTGTTACAAATATACCAAAAGGGTACCTGAAAAACTCTATTTTATAGGATGGAATTTAGTAAGAAATCATGAAGGATGAGTTTATTGTAGTAATTTACAATAGTAAATTAACTAAGATAAGCAAGAATTCATTGTATTCTATTAGCAATAGCAAGTGGAAAACCTAGAGAACTGTCTGGCCCATATGTATTTAATAAATTCTGCTTGAATTGTTTTTAGGATACACAATCTATTCTGTATAGCTTGTCAATTTTCTATATATGTAGAAGCCTTGATCATTCTCTTCTTGTGTACCAAAGTTTCTAAATGCACAGTGGTTAAATGTTAATATTTCATATACTGCCCATGTTTCTGTTGTGTCTGAAGTACTATGAATTAAAAGAGATAAAAGAATTAGCTTTTACCAGGTCAGCCTCATTTCATACTGTGTGCTCATATACCTCAATTCTATGTGTGTCATATTTTATGACCCTGTAAATGAGATCTGAGTGAGATGTTTCCAATAGATGTTAACAACCAGAAAACATTTTATAAGCATTTTTCCCCTTGGTGATTTGTGAGCCAAAAGCTTTCTTGAGACTTAAGTATGAATAATACAAATTATACATTCAAATGATACTGGAAAAAATTTTAAATCAAAACCCAGAATTAATGTCAAGCAGTCAAAGAGAGGAGAACAGGGATTCCTGTTTTGTTTTGTTTTTGGTTTTGGAGATGGTCTCACTCCACCGCCCAGGATGGCCTGAAACTGTATCCTTAATTTGCTTTGAATTGCTGGCTATTCTTTTGCGTTATCATCCCAAAAGCTGTGATTCAAAATGCGAGTCACCATATCGAGCATCAAAGTCATTGTGTATATATATGTATTTATTTGGAGATTAATCCAGGGCCCACTGTGTGCTAGGTAAGTGCTGTACTACTGAACTATGAGCTATAGCCCCATCCCAAAAAGTGTTTTATTCTCATGACTAGGCATGCTCTGTGCTTTCTAACTTTTTCCTGAGTATATATATTTTAGTGGAAAGTGGAAAACCTAGGGGACTGGCTGACTCGTGTGTATTTAATAGATTCTGCTTGAATTATTTCGAGGGCACACAATCTATTCAATATAGCTTGTCAATTTCCTAGATAATGTAGAGGTCTTGCTCATTCCCTTCTTATGACTGGCTGGTTAGTACTTTGCATTTCTGGTTATTTCTCATTTTACATTAAAAAATAGTTGGTTTTTGTGTGTGTGTGAGTCTGTTTGTATGTGTGTGTGTGTGTGTGTGTGTGTGTGTGTGTGTGTGTGTGTGTGTGTGTGTGTGTAGGGTGGGAGGCTCCATTGGTAAAGTACTTGCTATGTGAACATGAAGATCTGAATTTGAATCCTCAAAACCCATGTAAAAAGCTAGTTAGTCTATAACCCCAGGATTTGGAGTTGGGTGCATGGAGTTTGGAGGTTTCTGGAGCTCAACAGTTGAATGAATGAGCTCCAGGTTCAGTTAGAGACTCCATCTCAGATAACAAATTGAAAAACAGTCAGGGAAGATATCAGAATCAACTTCTAGCCTCCATACGCTTGTAAACACATGTGTACATGCACCTGAACACCATGTGTATACACATATATGAACACATAATTGTCTGCACACATGTACATATGCACATAAAATAATGCTATTGATAATTGTTATTTATAAATTTTTGATTACTTATTCCAGCACTACATTAAAATCATGATTGAAAAACTGAATGTTAGAAAAATCAGAGAATTAAAACCTGAATGTGCTCCATACTACTCTTGGTAGTTTATTTTCTAGCAGTTATTGAAATGTAAAGGGTCACTGTTATTAATTGCTACAACAGTTGAGTAGTGTTAATATAAAAAAAAACTCTGATTGCATTCATAGTTAATATCCTACTAAGGGAATAATGTAAACCTTATACCAGACATCCAGAGCCTCCTGGTCTGAGGAATTATTTTGTGAACTATATGCTCAATACTTCCATATCCGAGTTCCACTGGACATTGCAAATACTTCAACTGGTAGTACACAGTTAATTAAAAATAACCTAACAAAGCAAAGAAATAACACCAGGTTTGTAAGTAACAATGCAGTACATAGGAAACACAAAAAACAAGACAGCATAACTCTTCCAAAAATTATTAACCCTATAGCAATGGCATCTGATGAGAGTGAATTAGAGGAAATCTCAGAAAACTCAAAACAGTGATTCTAAGTATGTTTAAAGGAATAAGCAGGATATAATAAGGAAGGTAATGAATAATATGAAAGTTAAAATAGAAAGCAAAGGTTAATACTGATGAAAACATAATCTGAAATGCTGAAATTAAAAATAATTATAGTAAGTCAGAGTTTAAAAGTCTGTGGGAAGTCTCAGATACAGAATAGAACAAGGAAAGAACTGAATGTCTGGAATATCTGAGCATGAAGACAAGGGTGAGGAACTGTAACAAACCTGCAGGAACAAAGATAAAATAATAAAAAGGGATCATTGGGAACTGTGAGATGGGTACAACACACTAAAAATTTCGCATTTATGAGTTTCAGACACAGAAAAGGGCAAAGGATCTCTAACTCAACAGTAAAAGCTTAAAGAAATCCTTCAGACTAGAGAGAAAAACAAATCCATCCACGAGGCCACAGGAATTAATAAACCATGCTGGGATAGTACTAAATCAGAGAAGGTGGGAAACACTACAAAATCAACAGAATAGCAGTAATCAATGTACAGTTTTAATAGCTGAATATCAATGATCTCAATTCCTCAATCAGAAGACACATAGTATATTGGTTCAAAAAGAAGGAGCTATCTATGCCTTGCTTCCAAGAAACACCACACACACACACACACACA
Organism: Dicrostonyx torquatus; assembly: GCA_028555095.1. Lineage (NCBI taxonomy): Eukaryota > Metazoa > Chordata > Mammalia > Rodentia > Cricetidae > Dicrostonyx > Dicrostonyx torquatus. The sequence goes on from JAQHUG010000177.1 coordinate 713,957, forward strand.
CACACACACACACACACACACACACACACACACCCCAAGCAAATGGACGTAGGACTTTGAGAATCCATCTCAACTCAGTTAGAAAACAAATAACAACAAATGCTGGTGAGATGTGGGAATATGTGAATGTTTATCTATGGTTAGATGGAATGTAACCTCTGATGCAGCCTCTGTGGAAGTTGTGTGGAGGCTTCTTAGAAGCAAAAATAGAATTACCATATGATCCATCTATACATTCTTAGGCATTTCCCCAAAGGACTCCATAGCCTTCTATCAAGAAACTTGAATATCCATGTTTAATGCTTCTTTATTCACAATAGCTAGGGCACAGAATCAGTTTAGATATCCTTTAATTGATGCTCAGAAAATGAAAATATGATACATATATACAACAGAATTTTATTCAGTTGTAAATAAAACTGAAATTATGAAACTTGCAAAAAAATGTGTGGAACTGGAATATATCATACTAAGTGCAGTGACCCAGGCTCAGAAAGTTTATGTTCTTTCTTGTATGTAGATCCTACACTTAGCTATTTACATGTGTCCATTTATCTTGGAGTACTTGTACAGAGCTCAGGAAGCTAGAAAGGGGCTGTGAGAGGAAGGTGAGCAGTCTTAAGGAGTGAAGATAGAGTAGACACATATGATAAAAAAGAAGGTGGACATACAGGGAGTTAAAGCTTCAAGTATGGATGAGGCTGGGTGCACAGGAAGTGGAAGAGATGTGCAATGTGTTGCCCCAAACTAAGCACATATGAAAACCCCTTAAGGAAACCTATTTCTTGGGAAAAGGAGAAAGAAAAATCAGAAGAAAGAGGAAACACTATAAAACTGGAATAGTATCGGTGAATTAAATATGCACTACAGGGTCTTCCTACTTACTAAAGGTGGCTCACAATTTCTGGTATAAGAGTCTTAGTGAAATAACCCTAGTACAGAGTCAAATGCCATTAATTTCTAAGATGTATCGCATCTGTAGACATGACAAAAGGAGCTACATCCACACTGGAACACCTCACTGCTTAGAAACTTGTGTTACCGGCCGGGCGGTGGTGGCGCACGCCTTTAATCCCAGCACTTGGGAGGCAGAGGCAGGCGGATCTCTGTGAGTTCGAGACCAGCCTGGTCTACAAGAGCTAGTTCCAGGACAGGCTCCAAAGCCACAGAGAAACTTGTGTTATCTATGCACAACCCTATAGTGGTAAATTGGATTGAAAAATACAAGATATATTTTTTTGCTTAAGTTATAGGGAATTAAAATCTAGATACTAATTAATAGCAAATAAAAACAGAATATCTACAGTTTCTCCTTAATGTCATATAATATTCGTAAGATGGAATAGGGACTTATAAAGACAAGACTCAATAAAAATATATCACAAATGGGTATCCAGTTATGAAATTGACCTGTCATCTTTAAAAATATTTTTAGAATTATTTTTGTGTATGAGTGTTTGGTATGCATGCATGTGTGTACCACATGCGTATCTGGTTCCCTAGGAAAAATATGTTAAGTTTTGGCAAACGTTTAGGGAAAAAAAGTTTAGGAAATACTTACCTATACAAATAGTTAAAAGTACAATATAGTTTATAAAATGTATTAATGCCTATAGATCTGGAAAATGGCGATAAATATTTTGTTGTTATTGTTTTTTTTGTTTTTTGTTTTTTGGTTTTTTTTTTGAAATACTTACAAACCCTGGAGCTGAGGCCTGTGGCATTGCTCTTGGGTCCATAAGGCCCTACTTGTTGGTGTGGGGAGAGGATGCTAGATTAGTTTTAAGATTGTTTTCTATACATGCTTTACTGTTATTATTCTTAATAGCCTAAAATACACACTACATATTAAACTCTCCATTTTTAAAAAATTAATCAAAAATAGGTTTCAGAAATTTTTTTCAGGAATTCCTTTCCTTTGATTACTCTTTGATCTCTCTCCAGACCAGCCAATGTGATTCCTGCTTAGCTTATATTTACTTTTCACACATTCACAGCTTTCACTGGTGAGAACTGAAACAGAACACCTAGGACCAGAGATTGGGAAACAGTCTTACCCAGATGCTTAACGATTCAGCCTCAGGGCATTTAAACAACTTATCTCTCACCTCACCACCAATTTCTTTAGTCTGCTTTGCCATTTTTCTCATGTCAAACTACAATAAATTTTATGAAAGCAGGCATTTAAGGTTTTATTGTTTCCCCTCTAATCCCTAAGCCTAGATTATATCTGACACATATTATACAATTTATAAATACTTGTTAAGTGAACCTAGGCCAGTTCTTTGTAACTTGTTTTAAGAAGACTACTGGCTAATTTGTATGTACATAGAAGAAACTTATCACGGCCTGGGTATCATTCAATCTAAGAAGATTTGGTTAGTATAGATTCAGAAGAAAGAATAAAAATCACTTGGTTGTTGGAAGGCAAGTTTTTGTGGAAATAAAGGAAGTTGCTCATAGTTGTAGCTCTCTGAAAAGTATTTGTCTGTCCTTCTGTTCATGTTTCTACAAATTGGATGTCTGCTTTGGGGATAATTGTAAAAGAAACTAAGAATCTGTTCAAATGATATTGCATCACCTCTCATTCCAGATCTTGACAGATATGATTCTGTACTGGCTCAACAACTGAGCAAATCTGACCTGTCTCCTTTTTTTTTGTAAATACTTCTATTGAAGCACTGACATGACCAATTTCTTACATGAGCCTATGTTGTTACATCATTTGGAGTGACTCAGGGAGGTATTCTCATTCAAATAAAGGGAGTATCTTCATACCTGAAATTTTTTATGAATCAACTTTTCTGTACTCCCAGTTCTTTCCTTATGAAATAATTATGATTGCTTCATGAGAGTGCTGTTAGGGATGAAGCAGCTTACACACCTAAAGATGTCTGAAGTGTGTCACGGTGTCCTTAGAACTAGTTAAGTGACATTTACAACAATGCTTTGATTTTATTGTAGCCGGCCTTAGGAGAGGCACTCAGAAGAAAAGAATAGGTAAGAAACTTCATGTAATGCCATCTAAGTGTTTCAGTAAAGAGCAGTCCCCTTTTATTTACTATTTGATTTTCTTCAGTTTTAAAGGGGTCTTTAGAAAATACTGGAAGGCAGCATTTTTAATTTTTTATTCAGTGACTAGCTTAATATGTTAACTCCGCTTTCTACTGTTGTTTGTATAAGAACTGTTGTTTCTCCTTTTGTTTCTGTATGGTTCTTGTCTTTGGTTTAGGGTGGCCTTTTCCACGATTTAGAACACATAATCTCTTCCTGCCTTCCTGCATAGCTTTACATGGCTTCCCTGTCCAATCCCCCAACACAGTCTTAATAATCTCCCCAGGTCCTTTTTCTTTCTTAACTATCTTAATTGCAACACTTTGGGACACACTCAAAGTTTTCTTTCAAATTTAGTATTCCCATAACTTATTACATAGTTCATTGGTCTTTCACACATGCAGCAACTGAAGACAAGCAGTAAGATATTTGTGTTTGCTATTTGTATTTCCTGAAATAGTTATATACTTTTCCCACCTAAATCTGGTCTTTTCAACTAGATTAAAAACTGTGCTTGGACAAACTTTTAAGTGGTTGATACTCTTTTTGGTGAAAACTTATTATCTACAGTTCAAATTACATATATTTTTGAGATTGGTATTTGCTTTAAAAACAGATTTGGTACTTGGTAAAACCACTGACAGACAACTTTAGCTCTCATGAAAGAGTCTTTGAAAATAACTTAGAAAGAGACCAGGGAAATGATCCAGTGGTTAAGAGCATGTGCTGTTCTTGCAGAGGACCAGACTACACGTCCAGAACCCATTTTGGGTGACTCTAGCTCCAGGGGATCTGGCACCCTCTTCTGGCATTCATGTTTACCTACACTCATGCACATATTCTCTTTCACCTTTAAACACATATGCATAATTAAAAATAAAAATTAGTCTTTAAAAAAGGAAAAATAGGTTGGATAAAACAGTCTTTATTATGTTCAACCATGTTTATCGGACATAAATAACCAACGACAGATATGAATAAGTCTCCCCAAGTCACAAACATATAAAACATTTTGAGTATATTTTTGCAGATTTTGTTTGCTTGTAGTTTGATTATATGGTTCTTAAACCATGTACTTTGTATATGACAATGTCATGTAGCAATGTCAAATGTCAGTATTTGAAAGATCCAAATATTAGCAAACAGTGAAAAGAAGGACTGGCCAGCATAGCATGACACACTAGCTAAAAGTAGACAAAAGAGTAATTATACAAAAAACTTTTATGTTTGGAACTGGTGGTGTAGTATTTCACTATACTGAGCATATTTTAAGAGGTGAGGCTCCTAACATAATGTACAGCTTCTGTCACTATTTTAAAATCTGAGACTTTGAGCTTAATAAATATGCTAAAAATTTTGAGCCATATCCTATAGTAAGTAATGATAGAAATGTAAATGTTTGCACAGCATGGTCTATTATTTCCACACATCTCATAGAAACTATTTACTATTACTTATTGACCCTGGAGACTGTACAAAGCAAGGGTAGATGTCTAAGGGAGTTGCTAAGAAAGTCCTCAAGTTTTTCTCTTGATATTTGATAATGCCAGTAAGTTACTTGTCATTTATTGTGAGCTGAGTCCTCTCAGGACTGGGGATGTGGTTCAGTGACACACTTTTACTGCCCAGCATCTACAGACCCCAGGCTGGATTTCCAGCATTACCTCCTCCTATTTTGTTCTTTCATGATATATTCTGTTCTACGTTTAAGAGGAAAGTGTTTCAAAATTTATAGCTTTTAAAAATATTTAGTTTCTACAATGCTACAGAAATCTAAAAGATGAATCAAAGTGTCCTATTGCTCAAACACTCAGTGAGATGTTATACTTTCTGTCTTTGTGTACTGAAGAGTTGAGTAAGAGAAGACTGTGGTATTTGTAATTTAGACCTAGTTAGATTGGCAGGGTTTTCTCTCTAAAATTTTCAGGTAAAAGGAACATTCCAAACTTTTATAACCAGTTATTGTTTCCTTATCATTTCCTTTCCCCTTTAAAAACATGTGCCCATTTGGTACCAATTTATCATTTCATTTTCTGTGATGTTAAAATGTGAAATTTACATTTTAATAAGTCCAAACCTCTTGAATTTGAAGGTGGTTGGAGTTGAATCCTAGGATTTTTCCCAGTTCAACTTCTGGTTTTCATCAGGAAGTGTCTGTACTGATCAGGGTACAAACGGCGATTTACAGGCTAGATGCTGTCTCGGTGCTCAGCATCCCGGTGCCTTCACGTAAATCTAGAGCTAGTCGTGGCACCTGGGCTTCAGGCGCTGTTAGCAAGGTTCTTGTCTGGTTTCTGCATGTCTCTGTAAGGAGGTATGATGGCTGCAACACGTGTAGACTTACTTCTGTGGCAACTTTCTAGTTTAAGTCACTGCAGTTATTTCTTCTCACCTAGAGGTACAGCTCAGACACTCAGTGTGAGTCTGTATTGTAAAATGGTTAAAAAAAAAAAGTCAAATGACACCCAGAGGAGATAGGGCGGCAGTCAATAAATACGAATTTTAGGGACGCTGTCCCTTGGTTTTTTGGCATTTTACAACAATGGTACCATTTATGATTTTATTTTATTTTAGCCATGTCCTTTGGGTTCCCGAGATTTTCGAGAAAAACAGTGTGCAGACTTTGACAGTATGCCTTTCCGGGGAAAGCATTATAACTGGAAACCCTATACTGGAGGTAACGTATGACCCGGCAGAGCACTCGTGCTCGAGAGCTTTGCAATATTCACGTGCAGACCTTCATGGACGTGGTAGCTAGAACCAGTGTTTGCAGGTCAAAGCTAGAAGATGCGTATGTTATTTTACAAGTCTCATATTTTAGCTTCCCTCTGATAGTTTATATCCTACAGTTTACAAATTATTAAAAATTATATTTTAAAAACTAATTTTCTTTAACAAGTTTTTTAAAAATCCTAGAAAGTATGTAGTCATGTAAAACTCATAAAATATGAGCTCTGCTTGAGACTTTCCTGGAGTAAATTATAATCATTGAATATTTGCAATTATCCCCTTAAAACAAAATATGCTGACATAAATCAACAATGAACTCCAAAGAAAAAAAGAAACCTATTTATTTTTTTCTGAGTCAAAGGCTAGTGATCTTTCTAAAGATCTACTGTTTGATTTGCTTTCAGTTTTTACTTTTTAGAATTACTATGTGTGCACACATGAACACGGACTTCCCCAGGACTCTTGTGTGGAAGTCAGAGAATAAGTTCCAGAGGTCAGTTTAATCCTTTCACCTTGTCAGGTCCAGGGACTGAACTCAGGTCCAAAGGCTTGGTGCTCAGTATCTGTACCCATTGAGCTAACTTGATGGCCATATTTTAAATTTTGTTCTGGGTAAGTTTTTTGTTTTGTTTTATTTTTGAGAAATTTTTTTGCTGTGTAGCTTGCTTTAAATTTACTCTCCTATTGACTGAGCTTCCTGGATGCTGGATTTGCAATGTGTACCAACACACCTGATTATATTAAATGTTTTTCCTTGTCTGAAAGCATTTTTGTTACTTAGCTTGGATATGTATCAAAGACTAATATTTGCCATTAATCAGATGAGTTTTTTTTTCAAAATATAAACTACATTTTGTTGTGTGGAAAATTTTAATGTACCATGAAAAGTACTGTGTTATATAATCTTGCTTTAAAATTATACAAGAACAGAGTACTTTAAAAACTTTTTTGAGCCTAAGACCTATGTCCTGACTACCAATATTTTGCCATTATCATTTCTTATGCGCATGTATGCTCATCTCTCTAGCCACTTATTAATCATGCTGGCTTTGATGCATTGTAAATTAACCTGTAGCCATTTTCTTCCGAATGCTTTGGCATATGTACCGTCGGCCTTCATTCAGTTGTTGGCTCACTCTTTCTTTGGCCGTAAGAATATGGATAATGAGATGCACGTATCTTACCTGTGTTCTCTCTGAATTTTGCCAACTGCATATATTCATGAAGCCTGAGTGAGATACAGAAAGTCACCATTACTTCCAAAATTACCCTAGTCCTTACTGGTTCAGATCTATAGCTGTTTTTCATAGACTAACAGTCTTAAGCAACAGACATTGACTACTCCCGGTTTTGAAAGCTGGAAACCAAAGATCAGGATGTACGCAGGGGTGGATTCTAAAGAGCGACTTTTTCTGGGTTGCAGACTTCCATCTTCTGTTTGTATCTTCTGTGGCACAAGAGGGAGAAGCTCCTAGACACTAATTCAATTCGTAAGGGCCTAATTCTCATGGTTCAATTGCTTCCCAAAGGCTCCCTTTTCAAATAACATCATATTGGGCTTCAGCTTTGAACATAGACATTTGTAGAGGACATAAGCTTAGTCCAAACTTCATAGTTCTTCCCATCCATAGTCAGCTCTCTAAGACATAAACATTGCTCATTTTTCTTGCATTGTTTAATTATGCCGGCCCAAGAACCTCATATAGTCAGTCTTGCCCATTATTGTTTCCTTCTAGCCAGTGCTTTTATATTGATCCATGTTGTGATATGCAGTAGTTTAATCTTTTTATTGCTGAGTGGTATTCTTCTGTAGTAATCACTTTGTTTTGCTTCCTGTTGTATAGGGATGCCTGGCTTGGTTTTAGTTTTTATTTGTCATGCGTGAGGAAGCTGGTGTGAATGGTTCTATTCAGGTCTTTTATGAGCATATGTTTCCCTTTCTCTTGATTGAATGAACAGGGCTGAAATGCTATGCAGTAGCACAGGTGAGACCTGGCTTTTTAAAGACATTGCCTGATGTTTTTAAAAAATGATTGTACCGTCAGGCAGTGGTGGTGCACGCTTTTAATCCTAGCACTTGGGAGACAGAGGCAGGTGGATTTCTGTGAGTTTGAGGCCAGCCTGGACTACAAGAGCTAGTTCCAGGACAGGCTCCAAAGCAACACAGAAAAACCCTGTCTCAAAAACAAAACAAAACAAAACAAAACAAACAAGAAATGATTGTACCATATTGCACTCCCACCAACAGTATCTGAGAGTTCTATTACTCCAACATCCTAACCAGTATTTGGTGTTTTCCTGGAAGTTCGTTTGCATTTTCAGATGATTGTGTTGAGCATTTTTTCATGTACTTGACTGTTTGTGTGTTGTTATTGTTTATATATGTTTTACTCAAAACTGTTTTCCTTTTAAAATCAATTTTAATTTTATTAATTTATTTTGATTGATATCTATTTATACTTATGTGGTACAATATGGTTGGTCATTTGGGGAATTTGATGATCATATCAGGATGACAGGAAGCACACACTATTATTATTTATGTGTTAGGGGCCTTCAAACTCTTCTCTAATTATTTTGAGGCATATAACAAGTTGTCATAGACATAGCTGTCTTACAGAGACTGGGAGAACTAATTTACTAATATAGGGAACTATATAGTGACCATGATTCCTTTTATAGATTTTAAATTAAAGTCTGTGTTTGCTGATGAAAATATAGCTACTTCTGTTCACTTTTGGTTCCTGTGTGTATGAAGTCTCTCTTTTTAGCTTTTTATGTACATCTGTATGTATCATTACTAGTGAAGGGAGTTTCTTTAAGGAGAATATTGACAAGTCTTTTTAAAAGTCTACTCAACTACATTAAGTCTTTTGATTACAGATATTAGTTAATTCAAGGTTATTTTTGATAATTAAGGACTTGATTCGTCATTTTGTCAATTACCTTATGATCTCATGGCATATCCTTACTTCTTATACTCTTTAGTCTTGTGGTTTGGTGGTTTTTCACAATGATAAAATTTGACACTATTCCCAGCTTCATCTATACATCTCCCTTACCAGTGAGTTTTATTCTTTCATGCATTTTCATGATGACAGCTTTCAATCTTTTGCCTCTACATTTAGGGCATCCTTGAGAGTTTCTATTACTTAGTCACATTAGGATCAGTGAATCCCCTATATTCTCCACTAATGCTCTATGTGTTTGTAAAACTGGCGTGTTTTCTACAATTATTTGATACAGTGTTCTCGTACATATCCACAAGGGCAGCCTGCTTGAGAGTGGTATGCAATCATTTGTATTCTTTCTAATTTATTTCTGCTCTCATTGTACCAGCTATAGGCAGAAGTATGTTCAATCTGTGCTGATTGTATGGCTCAGCTTCCTCTTGTATATATACATATAATTGTCTCAGAAATATCTGAAATTACTCAGAGATTTGTTTATTATTTATATAACTGTTGCGTAGTGCATTAGCTCTAAATTTGTAATAAGGAATAATTTAAGCTAATTGGTTGATAAGTTCTTTAACTAAAGAGTCATCTTCAGTCCCCTGTTTTGTAAAGTTACTTACTATCAGTATCGTGTATATGTATGTGAAAATGCTCTTATGTGCATGCATTGGCTTTTGTGTGGAGGTCAGAAGACAAATATGTGGGAGTCAGTTCTCCTTTTCCACTCTGAGTTCCAGGGGTCAGATTCAGGTCACAAGGAAAGAAGCACCTTTATTCATCAAGCCATCTTTATTTCATGAATGATTATGCCCCCTTTTCCATGAGCTTCCTTGAGGAATAATTGATAAATTGTACATTAGGCTAAGATGATGTTTTTATGCACGTGTATGATGTAAAATAGGTATAGGTGAACTAGCTATCACTGATTCACATGGGTCTCTGATGTGGGATCCCCTCTGTGTGCTGTGAATGTGCCTTATTACCATTGGTTAGTAATGAAACTCTTTTGGCCAATGGTTTCGTAGAGTAAACCAGGCAGGAAGTCCAAACAGAGATATAAAGTAGGCGGAGTCAGACAGATGCCATGTAGCTGCCAGAAGGAGTGAGATGCTAGATCCTTACCAGGAAGCCACAGCCTGGCACCCATACACAGATTAATAGAAATGGGTTAATTTAAGATGTAAGAGTTTGTTAAGAAGAAAACCAATTAATACAGCTTCTGTTTGATTATTCAGGTCTGGGCGGCCGTGAACCAACAGGCAGTCTCTGCCTACAGTTCTTCCTTTTTTTGTGGGTCCTCAGACCTGAATCAAATTTTACGTGTATGGAACAAATCTCAAGTATTCACACATTACTATTAACTACAGTATTTCCAGAATTTCTCTTAAAATTTTAACTTTTTACCCTTTGACAAAATTTTTTTCCCATCTTAGCCAGTTTCTGATAACCATCTTTCTCCCTTCTGCTTTTCTAAGCTTGATGTTTTTAGATTCTACTTTAGTGAAATCACACAAGATTTGTCTTTCTGTACATGGCCTATTTCACTTATCATAATGTTTTGTAAGTTTTTCCATTGTCTCAAATGTTAAGAATTATTTCTTTAGGAAGGCTGAATTTCAGGCATTCTTGTACTATATATGTTCATGTCTAAAATATATTGTGTCTGTTTGTATATCTCACCATTTCTGTATCTATTCACCTGTTGAGAGACACTTGGGTTCTCTTTATATTATGGCTTTTGTGAAATAATACAGCAGTGAAAATGAGAATGTAATAAAACCTTTGATATAGGAATTTTATTTTCTTTGGAGATTTTACCCAAAAGCCAAATTGCTAGGCTGTAATGTAGTTTTGCCTTTAATCTTTGAAGAACCTCTATAATGTTTTCCGTTATGCCACTACCAACTTGCGCTCCTGGCAGTTATGTAGAAAGACTCCCTTTTCTCAAAATTTTTGCCACCACCTCTTATTCTGTGACTTTTAACCAATAGGTTTATAGTAGTTGTGAGGTAAGAGCTCACTGTGGTTTTGGCAAGTGTTTCTCTAGTGCTTAGTGAAAAAAAAAAAACCCACACTTTCCCAAGTATGTATGAGCCATATGTATCTATTCTTGGGGAAAAGTGTCTATTTTATTTAATTGAGACCAATTTTCAACTAGATTATTTCTTGTTTTTGCTAAATTTTCCTTGTTCCTTATAAATTCTGGGTATTGACCCTTATTGCATACATGCCTTGCATATACCTTTTAGCATTTCACAGATTACCTTTTCATTTGGGGGGTTACTTTCTCAGTTTTAAAAAGTGTTTTATATTTCCCCAATTGTTTATTCTGGCATCTGTGCTTATGCTATAGGTGTCATTTCCAAAACTCTGCTGCCAAAACCAATGTCATGGAATGTTATTGTTCTTTTCTGGTTGTTTTATAGCTTTGGCTCTCCTATGTAAGTCTTTAATCCATTTTGGGAATTCTGTGTGTGGTGTCTGATAAGGCTATGATTTCAGTGTTTTTACACATGAATTTCTGATTTGTTTAACCACAACTTATTTAAGAGATTATCCTTATGCATTCTTGTCAGATGTATTGAAAATCACTTGCTTTTTATGCATGGGTTTATTTCACAGGCTTCTGTTATGTTTTATCATTGAATTGCCTGTTTTAGAAATCACCACATGATTCTGTTTCCTTCAGTTCTGAAATACAGTGTGAAATCAGGAAGTATGATTCTCCCAGCTTTATTCTTGCTCAAGATTTCTGTGACTATCCGTTGTCTTTTCTGATTCTGTAAGAATTCTGGGAATGCTTTTTCTGTTGTTTGTTTGTTTGTTTGCTTATTATCTCTAACAGGATTTTTGTGCAGAGTCTTTAGGGTTCTCTAATCACAGTGAGAGCAATCAGTTTTCTTATTGTGCAGTGAGGACGCCTTTTGCCTCCTTTTCTTTTCAGGCTCATAGTTCTAGGACTGTGTTCATGTGAGGTGATGAAAATGGGCACCTCTTTTCCTCCATCGGTTAGAGGGAAGGCCTTTAACTTTTCTCAATTGTGGAGTATGTTAGCTATGGATTTTTCAGGACGGCCTTTAATGTGTTAAAATATTTTCCTTCTGTTCCTAATTAATTGAGAATTTTCATATTGAAAAGTTGGTTGCATTTTGACAATTTTTTCTGTATTGATTTAGGTGATCATTTGAGGTTT
>JAQHUG010000177.1:734352-745168 GCA_028555095.1 Dicrostonyx torquatus
CTTTGTAGACCAGGCTGGCCTCAAATTCACAGAGACCTACCTGTCTCTCTCTCTCCAAGTGCTGGGATTAAAGGTGTGCACCACCACCGCCTGGCCTTTTGTTCAGTTTTTTTAAAGCTACATTTTAAATAAATTCAGTTCCAACAAAGAACAACAATACAGCACACACACACACACACACACACACACACACACACAGAATGACCCATTCACATATCGCAGAACCATGCAAAAGGTGATTTCTTCTGGAATTTTAATTGCATTTATAATAATTGCCAAGAGTATTCATTTTTGGTCTTTAATTTACATTATTCTCCCCTTCTGTTTATAAAAAAAATAGAAAAAAAGAGAGAATTAGAATTTAACTCTTCTTCATGTGGCTACCATATGTTCGTACTGGAAGACTTTATATATTTCATAGTATAATTTTTTTCAGAAAGTGTGAAATAGCTATGTTCCACCTACTTTATCTCCTTTTGAGGCATTATGATGGTTTTCATTACACAGTCAGTCTTATTAAAGCATTTACTTTAGCATTAGACAGATGACTTGGAAAGGGTCAGATCAAATCCATGGATCTTATCGTAATAAGAAAAGCCACAAAACCACTGTTCTCATAACTTATTTTGCTTGCTTTACTCTGAAGAGAAGCACATTACTAAGTGATGTAAACTGAGAAAGAAGAGATAAAAACAGTGTTTTGCTTAACTTCATAATTTCCCAGTCCCTTTTGATAAATTGTCTCTAGATTTGATGATCCAGTTAACGCGTACACATGTGTGTGAATGTGAATGTCTGCATGCATTTGTGTGCATTTGTGTGTGCATGTAAAGAAAAAAAGAGAGATTTGTATTTACTTATGTATATTTGTATAGGTACTTTATCATCTTAAATATATTTTCTAACAGTTTTTTTAGATAACAGATATACCTATAATTTTATTTTAAAATTGTTTTTAGTGCCAATGGCTAAATTGCATATGTACAAATTAAGACACCAAAATATATGCCATATATATGTTAAAAGCCCTTATTTTTGTAATTAAATACAAAATTGATAGGTGAAATTTTAGCTTCTTAAATTGCATGCTTACATCTCCTTTTGTTTATGCCAATTTGATTCCCAAACAAGAAACTGATATTTATTTTTTAAAATCTTACCCAGGTATGAACTTCATAATTAGCATCTAGCACTAATAATTGCCTGAAAGAGGCCATGGTTTAGGAAGGGCAGACAGTAGGGCTCAGTGGGATCCTCTCTATTATATCCCTGCAGAGGATGAGCTTATGGGACACTCTGTTACATCCCTGCAGAGGATGATCTCAATAGGACTCTCTGTTAGAGCTCTAGAGAGGATGATGAGTTCAGTGGGACCCTCTGTTATATCCCTGCAGAGGATGAGCTCATGGGGTCCTCTCTGTTATATCCCTGCAGAGGATGAGCTCATGGGGTCCTCTCTGTTATATCCCTGCAGAGGATGAGCTCATGGGGTCCTCTCTGCTGTATCCCTGGAGAGGATGAACTTATGGGGTCCTCTCTGCTATATCCCTGCAGAGAATGAGCTCAGTGGGACCCTCTGTTAGAGCTCTACAGAGATCCATGAATAATCTTTTCTAGTTCTTGAATTTCTAGACTGGGGTTGAAAGAAAGTTAGTCCACTACTAATAAATTATAATATTTTAAAGAATTAGAACATGGTATCAATCAAAGAGAGATCTAGGTTAGAAACAGTCATGTTTCTAGGTAATCAATTTTCTTTTTTGTTTAGGTATTTAGAAATGTTAGCTGTACTTACTAGAGAATGACATTAACTGGGAAAGTATTTCCTACTTTGATTTTCTTTACTGGAAATACAAGTAAATAATTAAGTTATATGTATTTTTAGTCATAATTCCAAAAATTTCCCTTTTTGACACACTGAATATTCTCTATTTTCAGCATGTAGGTTGTGATAATATTTTGGGATCTGATGCTAGGGAAGATAGGTGCCGAGTCTGTGGTGGGGATGGAAGCACCTGTGATGCCATTGAAGGGTTCTTCAATGACTCATTGCCCAGAGGAGGTGAGTATGGAGAGCACTCTTCCTCTGGGGAACCGCAGTAGTAAAGACTCTTGCTTTCCCTTTCCTCCCTGCTGAAAACTTCCCTGATGTGGGCCAGCGGTGTCCTCTTCCCAGACAGTGATCCTTTCCATCTCTTACATGTTAAATGTAGCTTCATGAAGATGTTTAAAGAGTGTTCTTTTACTTTATTAGCCTTTCTGAGGAGGATTGAAAATAAGCTTTTGTCCATGCTAGGCAAATGTTCTGCCACTGAGCCACACTTCCAGGCCTCTCACTTAAATTACCATCTTTGATTCTGAATGCCCAGGCACAAGTGATCCTATTCTCACAACTTCAATGGGTAGCTAGACTATAGATGACACCACTTCCAACTTGTATGTTTCTTTAAACTGTGATAACCCAGAGAGCACTGGTGCGAGAAGAACATGTTGAAAAAAGAAATACGGAACAATTACCGCACGTGTTAAGGCTGAAAATATCTCGAGATGATTTTAGAAAAAATTAGACAGATGCAAGCAGATCTCTATGAGTCCATGGCTAGCCTGGTCTACAGGTTCCAGGCCAACCAAGGGCTACATAGTCATACTCTATCTCAAGCTCCCTCCCACCCCCCAATTAAACATTTTTCTCTTCATAGACCCACTGGAAATTTGTTCTTCCTTTGCAATTATGAAGTACAAAGTCAAAGAAGAAATGAAAGAATAAAAACCATGGCTAATATTAAATGGCTGCTAAGCACTCATTTTCTAGGTAGCTGCTTATTGCTGGCAATCCTCTGTATTCCAGGTTATATGGAAGTGGTGCAGATACCAAGAGGCTCTGTTCATATTGAAGTAAGAGAGGTTTCCATGTCAAAAAATTACATTGGTAAGTTGTTTTGCTAGATTTTTTAAATTAATGATGTGAAAGATCTAATACTGAAAGATGTTTCAAGATGCATCCATATACGTACAAATACTAAGTAGAAAAAATAGAAGCTTATAGTTTATACTTAACTGTGTTATATTTTATTTTTAACTCAATATTGAGTATAGCTTGCATAGAACAGAATGCATAATTATAACTATATAGTGTGAATATTATTAATGATCATATAAATGCTACAATCAAAGTAGAAAACATTTCTCTGATTCTAAAATTCATTCCCTTTTACAGTTAAATTCCCTTCACTCCTCTTTAGAGTTTAATTCTATTAGTCCTAACCCAGGTCTCAGGCAAACATTGATCTATTTTTAATTTAATTTAATTTTTATTTTCATATATGTATGGTATGTATGTGTTTATATGCATGTTATAATAATATAATTTTATAATATTGATATATTTGTTCAATTGAAAATGGGTATTTGAGGCATATGAATATAGTCTTTTACAATTACAAATAAAGCTCCTGTGTTGTGTGTGTGTATGTGTGTGCAGGTACATGTCATTATCCCAAAGATACAACTACACTTCATGTTCATTACAGAATTATTCACAATAGCCTGAGACCTAAATCCAGGTCCTGTGAAGAACAGTCCATGCTTTTAACCATTGAGCTATCTCCCTTTGTTTCATTTTTAAGACTCAGGTCTCAACAGCCATGTTGGGCAGCTAACTACCGCCTATATCTCTAATTCCACGGAATCTGACACCTTCGTCTTGAGTCTGGGGGTACTGTTCTACATTCACAGACCCATACATAATTTACATACACATAATTAAAAATGGAAAAGAACAATATGGCTGTTAAACCAAGACCTGAACAATGACAACACTTGTTGACATGCCAATGTTGATGGAATAAATCACCTAAGGTCTCTGTTTGGTTTAATCTTAAGAAAAGTTGCTCCACCAACACAAATAACTCCAATTAGACCAGATTAGACCAAATTAAAATGCCCACGTTTAATAAATGCAGCACTCTCGGGTGGACCAAGGCAGCATTGTGGGAAGAGGAGCCCAGGCAAATCCCAGAGACCACGTGTTTCTTTTTCCAGTGTGAGCCTAAATAGCCTGTGGGAGTGATCCTGACCCTCCCTGGGGGAGGGGTCAGCACTTGGCAGGCTGGGAGCTGGAGTCCTGGCCAAGGCACCTCCCAGGAGGAGGGGCCTGAGATGGAGCTTTTTGTTCCATTGGCGCTCCTTGGATGACTGCCAGGGTCTGGGTGATGCTCCCAACTTAATATTACAACCTCACCCTTAGATTAAGAGCTTTAAGCAATTAAAAGCTGCTAAGAGAGGGAGAACTCATCTTTCCCACAGATAGGGTACACTAAATGATCATCTAATTCCAAGTGGTCAGCCCTAAAATATATGCATACAAGCAGCATTAAACAGACTTAGTAAGTTACAATTATATATTTATTTGTATATATGTGTGTGTGTATGTGTATAACAATAATAAATAATAAGAGACCATGGATTTGAAAGAAAATGGGGGGCATGGGAGGAGTTGGAAGAAAGGTGTGTGGGGAATTATGTAATTATATTTTAATTTTAAAAATTGGACAAAGAAAGATAAAACAAGGAAATCTTGCTGGCTGTGACATGAACAAACCCAAAGGACATTTTGCATGATGACATAAACCAGGCACAGACATAGATAGCACATGACATCATTTATATGTATGCGCTAAAATTCTCATAAAAATATGGCTGATGATAGTAGGCCTTGGAAGGAGAGTAACAGATGGAGAGATGTTGAACTCAGTTATGTGATAGATAAGTCCTGTAGCTATACCATAGTACATCTAATAAGAATGTATTGTTGTGTGACACTATTCCTCAGGAGATGTGAACGAAATAACTACACACAGGGAGCAGAGGACAGACCGAATTACACCCTACCAAAGTCCAACTTGGTGAACCACTTTTATCAGTGCTACTTAAAGAAATATGGGTGAGGGGTTACTTGTGGGAACAGGGATTACTCAAAGATAACTGCCTCACCCAGCATGGATGACAGTTCACAAAAACTTGGAACCCAGAGCACACTTCACAGACTGTGGGCAGCTCCATAGGTTAGACAGTGTCCTTTCCCAGTGGCTCAGTGGGTCTTTGTTTCTTCTAAGAAGTTTGGCAAGTCTCTGCTCTTTTCAGGATAATTGGCCACTCTCGGCCTCTTCCAGGTGACTGGCCCGAATCTTCTTTAAGCCCTGGTTCATCTGAGGGTGACTCCACAGTCTTTAGTTTATGAGGACTTGAGGAAGAAGGGCTGACTGCTCATTTTCAGGGACTTCTGAAGCTATTGGGCTGTTTATTTCCTGATTTAAGAAGCTTTCCTGAGTGCTTCTCTCCCCTTAGTACATCCTGTTACTTCACCTTCCTGTAAACATCCTGCTGTGAGAAGTGTCCCTCCAAGGTGGAAGGATTTTATCTCAGGAAACTTTAGTACAACAGTTGTGTGTTTGACATTTCCCAAGAGAACACACACTTGTTTCCCACACTCACAGAGACCGATGAAGCAGTGGTCATTTTACAGTGTATATCTGGTCTTCATGTTGTAAATCTTAAATTCCTCAGCTTTTCAGTTTTACCCTAAAATACCTAGGGAAAAAAGGAAATAAATGCTTGTATTCTAAAGTGGATGCATGCCATTCCCATACTTGATAAGGTAGTCATTCTGCTTTGTTTTGGAAAGTCTTATTATGTAGTCCTAGCTGTTCTGGAACTCACTATGTAGACCAGACTGGCCTAGAACTCAGAGACTCACCTGATTCTGCCTCCCAGGTGTTGAGATTAAAGACGCAAACAACCACACCAGGCAGGATATCTTCTTTCATGAAGAGTCTAACAAATATGTTAGCTATTTTTACCCTTTGGTTTTGGGGGGACAAGGTCTTGCTGTGTAGCTTAGGTTAATATGAACATTGCTGTGTAGCCTAAGCTGGATTGAACTTGTGATCCTTCTACCTTAGGTAAAAATCTACCCTACCAGTAAGCTACATCCCCATCTTTTTATTTTCTTCTATTCAATGATTATACATGATATTGATATTTTAAATTTTATTTTCCAACTTAAATTAATATCATTATGTAACTCGATTTCATTTTTATTATTTTTAATTATGTGTATGTTTGTGTGTCTGTGTGTGAGTATGTGCATGCGAACATGGGTGCCTATAACAGCAGATCCTCTGAAGCTAGAGTTATAGGTAGTTTGAGCCAACCTACACAGGTGCTAGGAAGTGAGCTCAGGTTCTCTGTAGGAGTGGCATTAGCCCTTAACTGTATCTTTCCAGCCTCCTAACTAATTTCTTTTTATACATCCCTTATATTTTGAGACCTAGTTACAATTATTTGTTAGTTTTAATAGAGCTTTAATAAATTTGTTCTCTGAGTTTTTTGTTGTTGTTTTTACATATATCGCCATATCAACCTTGAACAAGGCAATTTCCTTTTTTATTTACAACCTTTATTACTGTTAGTCTTTTCTGTGTGGTACAAGGCTACGTAGAAGTGAGGATGCCTGATATCCCTTTATTAACCCAATCTTAAGAGAAAAATGTTTAGTTTTTAACCATTAAATATAATGTTAACTAGGAATATATGTAGATGAGCCTTTATCAAGTTAAGGATGCTCTGTTCTGAGGGTTATGCATTGGTATTGAAGTTCTCTGAATCTATTGATATGATTGTGTGGAGTTTTCCACTGTTAATATAATAAAGACATTGATTGCTTTTGGACTTTAAATCTATTAATATTCTCAGAACAAAATATTACTTTATCATAATGTATTATCCTAATTATACTGATGGAATTGATTTTCTAATATTTTTGAGGATATTTAAACCCATGTTCATAGGGAATAGTAATCTCTTTTCTTTTCTTGTGTTGTCTTTATTTATATAAACCTGACCCTATTACATGAGTTGAGAAACACTTCTTTCCTGACTATTTTCTCAATAAAACTGGGGAAAATGTTTTAATGTTAGGTTTTAACTGTAAAAGTTAGTGCGCTTCACTTTTCTTTAGAGAAAGTTTTTTATTGAAAAAAATGAGTTTCTGTAATTATAGTTTTCCAAATATTGGCATAATATTATATATAATATTATATTTTACTATTCTTTAGAAGTCTGTAGACATATAAATATCATTCCTTTCATTCTTTAGACTGCTAACTTTTATCTTTTATTTTTTGATCATTCTATTGAAGTATTTACTCATTTTATTGATCTTTTCAAAGATCAGGATCATGGCTTAAATGCTTTTGCCTATTTTCCATGACAAACATTCTTACCCTTCTGCTTATTAATGCTATTTTTATTTACTTTGTTTTAATTTGTTATCTTTTTTAGCTTCCCAATATGAAACTGTAGATTGTTGTTTTTCCTGTTATAATGTAGATGTTTTTTTACTTTAAATTTCTCTTTAATTTAACTTCACATATTTTTAATGTCATATTGTCATTATTACTAATTTTTAGATATGTTACTTATCTTTAAACAAAAATTACTCATTTTCTAAATATCTTTCCAAATATGTTTCATTATTGATTTCTAGTTTACTTCTATATATGTAGACAACATGTCCTAGATATTTTTACAGGTGTTTTTTTTTTTTTTGTGTGTGTGTGTGTGTGTGTGTGTGTGTGTGGTATTTGTTGTTTAGGTTTGTTTTGTAGCTCAATACAAGTGCACTTGAGCAGAATGTATGCTGTAGTTCAGAATGTATACTGAGTCCAGTATTCCATAAATTTAGTCAAATAGATTACAACGGTTGGATAGCTTTGTCCAATCGTCTATATTTGTTTTTTCTCTCTCTTGTTTAAGTAGTTATTGGAAGAGTCTACTTTATTCATTTCTGTCCTCCCATTAATTACATCTTTCAGTCTACTGATTTGGTGTTTGGCTTGTTTTCACTTTTCCAAGATCCAAAGATGTATTATGACATTTTTAATTTGGGATCTCTCTGATTTCTTAGTGTAGACACTTAGAACTATAAGCTTCCCTCTTTGTACTATTTTCATTGTGTCCCAAATGTTTTGGTATGTTGTGTTTTCATTATTACTTGGTTCCAGAGATAATTTTGTTGTTGTTTCCTTCTTTATTTCTTTAGTGATCCATTTGTTGCTCAATAGTGTGTTGTTTAATCTCCATGAGTTTGTGTTTGTCCATAATTCTTACTGTTGAATTTTAGTCTTAATTGACTGTAATCAAATAGAATAAATTGAATTATTCACTTGGTAAATTATTTCAAGAGTCCTATATTTGCTACAACCATTTTATGTGTAATATGTGATCTATTTTAGAGAAAGTTCAGCGGTCTGCCAAGAAGAACATGTATCATAAGTTTTTGAGTCAAGTATCTATAGATGTTTGTTGAGATTTTTTGATTTAAGATATCATTTAATCCTAATATTTCTCTGTCTGGCGGGAGGATGGCACTGAGATGATCTATCAGTTGGTGGGAGTGGGGTACAAAAGTTGCTATACTACTATTGTGACTAGGTTAATTTGTGTCTTTTTGTCTAGTAGTTTGTGTTTTATGAAGTTAAATTTACCTATGTTCAATTTATATATGTGTAGAGTTGCAATATCCTCTTACTGGATTTATCCCTGTGATGGTTGATATTGATTAGTTTGATAGGATCTAAAACCATCTAAGAAGTAAACTACTATACATACTTATGAATTATTATCTTTATTAGGTTAGCCTCTGGCCATCCCCATGGTTTTATCTTCATTAGATTAACTGAGATGGGAAGAACTACCACAAATTTAGGCAGTGCCATTGCACAGACTGGGATACTTTACAGAGTTAAAAAAAAAAAGCCAGCTGAGCAGTCATATATCACCATCTGCTTCCTGAGAGGATATGGTGCAGGCAGTCATCTCGTGAGCCTAACACATGGTTTCTCTTCCAAGATAAACCCTCCTTTAAGTTTACTTCTTACCAGGTATTTTATCACCATACCAAGACAAGAAACTGATACAATTGGAATAAAGGGATCCTCTTATTCTCTTTAGATTACTTTTGGTTTGAGGTTTATTTTGTCAGATCAGAATAGTGATACCTGCTATTTCTAATTTTATTTGTTTAGAATACCTTTTTCTATGCTTTCACCTTAAACTAATATCTATCTTGGATGGTGGGTATTTTTCTTACAGGCAGAAAATATGCTGCGGGAGCTCCTTCAGCTCCTTCAGTCAATAGCCTTTAAGATACCAGCCCACTTGGGCGTGGTCTATTTGGCTTGATAAAACAGCAGCAGCCATGTGCTTGCTCTCTTGCTTCAGAGTCCACTTCCGGCTACCAGATTCTTTTCCTAGTTGTGCAGGAGGGCTGCTGTCTAGGATGGTGATTTGTGAGTTTTTTCATTTAAATAAATAACCCTTTTATTAATCATAATTCCAGACTGGTGTGGGATTGTTTTGTGACTTACTTTTTTATCTTGCACCCAACGTGGGACAAATCCCACTCCCCACCCCCCACCTCCCGGCTGGAAATTTTAAAGACAGTTAAGTCACTTCTGTATTCTGCAGAATGTCTCACAGACTCTTTTATGAATCTCGAAGGATCATCTCACCTTTAGGCAAGTTCAGCAGTCCTCTCTCTGAGGATTCTTTGTGTCCAGTTTATGCAATAGTCCAGGCAAGAGCAATTTCTTGCCCAAATGGCTAACTAACTCCATAAGGAGCCTCTTCAATGCCCATCTTCCTCTTGAAGTAGCTTGGTGCTGCCAGGAGCAGACGTGTCTCATTTTCATGAAAAGCTCTAGGTTATTAAAACATTTTAAATGCCATATTCTTTAGTCTTTGAAAGATATAAAGAATGCCTATCTGAAATATACCTATGTGCATCTAGAAAATCTAACATGACTACAAACTTGACTATTATAGAGATTATCCATTAACAACCTATATTTCCTAATTATACATTATATTTATAAATGAACTACACAATCACAATACCTTAATCAAGATCAGAAATATGCATATAACAAAATTGACCTTAAATTTATATCAATAAAGCAAAATCCATACCAATGAAAATTATTCATATCTATATCAATATAAATGTAGAAGAACATTTATAAACAATATTTAGGAATATGAGTGCAGTTATTTCTCTCCAAACTGTTTCATGCTGAATGGGGCACTGTTAATCAAGTCTTTCATGGTGTATCCTGTATGCTAGGTTCATCTCAGTCGGCAGTTAAGCAAAGTTTTTGAGGGTGTTCACAACAATCTTTCAGGATGGCGTGGTCTATCATACCATATTGGTCTAGAAGCAGTCCACAGGTCTCATCCTCTGTGAAAACAAAAGAAGAACCTCTTTTCCAAAGCATCATATCCTTAGACCCAAATTCTGAAGTCAAGATACCTTTATAATATACATGGTGAATTAGTTTAGCAGCACATGCAATGAAAAGTCTCTCTGTACTTAGCTCCTTCACAGTCAAAAAATTTAAAGAAAACACAATAATGCACATAATCCAGACTCTCTGTGAATTTTCCATTTTTACGTGGCTTATTTTTTTTATTTTTTTAAATCTATGACTATCTCTACTCTGTCTCTTTAAAGACTTTACCCCCCTTTTCTAAGCATTAACTTTATTTTATGACTTTGTATGCTCTTTATTTCTTTTTTCTCTCAAGCCTACATATATTTAGCTAACACCATGACCCATTTAGAGGCCTTTTATGTCTGAATCTGTCCTATTGCATTGTCTTTAATTCTCTACTGTCTTGAAGAGCCTTTAAAATGCTAAGCAGCTTCTATGCAGCTGCTCTGGATGTTGGCTCCACCTCTATCCAATTTCAAAATGGT
>JAQHUG010000177.1:759336-794647 GCA_028555095.1 Dicrostonyx torquatus
CCATAACTGCAGGAAGGTTGATTATGGAATTGAAGACCCAGACATAAATCCACACATCTATTGACACCTGTTTTTTTTAAAATAAAGAAGCCAGAAATATACAATAAAAAAGAGAGCATCTTCTGCAAATGGTGCTGGTCTAAATGGATGTTGACATGTAGAAGACTGCAGATAGATCTATATCTATTACCCTGCACAAAACTCAAGTCCCAGTGGATCCAAAACCTCAGCATAAAACCAGATACACTGAACCTGCTAGTATAGAAAGTGAGGAATAGCCTTGAACACTTGACAGATGAATCAGTGTCCTGAACAGAGCACCAATAGAACAGGCACTAAGATTGACAGTTAATATATCGGGCTTCTTGAAAATGAAAAGCTTCTGTAAGGCAAAGGACACTACCAACAGGACAAAAGGCAGCCTACAGAATGTGAAAGATCTTCACCAATCCCACATCTGACAGAGGGCTGATTTCCAAAATGCATAAAAAATTAAAAAACTAGACATAAAAGAATAAAAATAAAAATAGGGTACAGATATAAATAGAGAATTCTCAAAAAAAAGTATCTCAAATGTCAAAGAAACACAAAGAAATATTTAACATCTGTAGCCATCAGGAAAATGCAAATCAAAATGATTCTGAGATTCCATCTTACACATGTTAGAATGGCTAAGATCAATAACACAAGTGGCAGCTCATGATGGAAAGGATTTGCAGCAAGAGGAACACCCCTCTATTGCATGGATGAACTTGTACAGCCACTTTGGAAATCAATATGGCAGTTACTCAGAAAATTAGAAATTAGTACACCTCAAGACTCAGCTGTCCCACTCCTGGGCATATACCCAAAGGACACTCCATCTTACCACAAGGATACTTGCAGTTTTTTCATAATAGTCAGAAACTGGAAACAGCCTAGATGTCCCTCAACCAAATAATGGACAAAGAACATGTGGTACGTCTATTTACACAATCGAGTATTACTCAGCTGTTTTAAAAAATGACATCATTAAATTTTCTGGCAAATGTAAGGAACTAGAAAAAAATCATTTTGAGTGAGGTAACTGAGACCCAGAAAGACAAACATGGTATGTTCTCACTTATAAGTGAATATTAACTGTGAAATAAGGGTAATCATGCTACAATCCACAGACCCAGAAAGGCTAAATAACAATGAGGGTTCAAATGGGGACGCATGGATCTCCCTGGGAAGGGGAAATGGAAGAGATTTCGTGGGTGGACTTGCAGCAGGTAGGAACAGGAACAGGAAAGGATCAGATGGGGGTGGTGAGTTGGAGGGAGAGAGTTGTGGGAGCAATGACTAGAGTTGGGGGTATTTCACGAATGGGGTAGAAACCTAGTGCAATGGAAACTCCTTGAATCTTTGAGGGTGATCCTAGCCAAGATTCTACTAACGGGATATGATGCCTGAACCAACCATCTTTTGTAACCAAGCAAGGCCTCCAGTGGAGGGCCTGGTGCACCAACCCAGTTACAAAACCTTCAGCCTACAATTTGTCCTGCCACAAGATGTGCTCAGGTGAAGGTGGTACAGAACCTGTGTGAGTGGCCACCTAATGACTGGTCAAACTTAAGACCCATGCCACGAGAGGAAGCCCACACCTAACACTGCTCAGAGGGTCAGGAACCAGAGGCTGGATAGCCCAGAAACCTACGATAGAACCGAACACAATTGGCAAAAACAAACAAATCAGAAAGGTCAATTAAATGATTCCTAAGGATCAATTAAATGGTCAGATTCTGATATACTCAGATTGGAGCCTAGCATAACTCTCAGAGAGGTTTCCTCCAATAACTGATAGGAGCAGATGCAGAGATCAAGAGCCAAACATTAGGTGGAGCTCAGGGAATCCTCTGGAAAAAGGGGAAAAAGGATTGTAGTAGTCAAAGGTGCCAAGGCCACCACGGAAAAAAAGCCCACAGAATCAACTAATCAGGACTCATAGGGGGGTCATAGAGACTGGAGTGACAATTGAGGAACCTATATGGGTCTGATCTAGGTCCTCTACATACATGTTATAGTTGTGTAGCTTGGTAATCTTGCAGGACTCCTAATAGTGGGGGTGTGGGTTGTCTCTAACTCTCATGCCTGCTCTTGGGATCCTTTTCCTCCTACTGAATTGCCTCATCCAGCCTTGATATGAGAGGATGTGCCTAGTTTTAGTCCATCTTGTAATGCCATGCTTGGCTAACATTCCTGGGAGGCTTGTTCATTTCTGAAGGGAAACAGAGGAGGAGTAGATCTAGGAGAGGCCCAGAAGATGAGGGGGGAGGGGAAACTGTGGTCAGGATGTAATATATGAGAAATAAAATTAATTTTAAAAATGCTTTTTGAAAAGTGAGATAAAACAATTCTCTTATGACCTGGATTTATTTTCAAACTCTTTGGTTCTGTTCTTCAGTTGTCTGTGCACCAGAACCACAAGTTTTCCCTCACCATGGCCATTTAATCACATTAATTTTACTATTTAGAGAGTAAGTCTGCCCCTCACTTCTACCCTCATGCCAAGCTCCTCTTTCATTTTTCCTTAATGCCCTTCTTATCCTCTCAGATAAATGTTTCATTCATTTCCACCAATGACATTATGAATACTTAAGTAATTACCCTCTTAACATTCATATGAAGATTATTGCAGTTCTTTGATTGACATTGTTTTATTATTATTATTAATTCTGTTCTTTGACAATTTCATAATGTATGTATATAACCCATTATTATTACTCTCTTTCCCCTACATACTTCCATCCTTATCAACTTCACCATTCCCTTTCCTAGATTTATTGCTTGTAGCTTTGCTTATGACCATTTAGCGTAACCAGGGTCATCTGTGTGGTCATTGAATTGAAAGTATCCATTGGAACCTGATGGGGTCTCTAGTGGGTAAACACCTGAAGGCAACAAGTTCCCTTCTTTCTAAATGTATCTGTAGCAAATAGTTCAGTAGTGATGGATAGGGAGGCCTGAGGACCTCCCCATCCCTGCCTCACTGTTAATGACCCTGTTACTGTGCAGAACTAGTACAGGCATTGCAGCCACTGTAAACTCTTTTATTCCAATTTGCATTTGAATGAGAAACAGATGATATGGTGGTCCCCAAACAACTGTAGACCAAGTACTCAGGAGGCTAAGGCAGGAGGAGGCTTACAAGTATAAGATAGTGGGTTCTATAGCCACAGTGGCTGCCCTTGCTTTGCTTTTGAGACAAGGTCTCACTCTGCACCCTGGGCTGGCCTTAGGCCATAGCCGCCCCCACACTTCTCATGTGCCTGGTGCCATCTCCCGTGACCTGTGACTGCTTAGTGTCTCAGGCTCACTTTATGGTGGATGCAAGCATGTAGAGAGCAAAGGCGCTGCCTCTATCCCCCAGGTCACCTGGCAATCACCTTCTTCCTGCCCTGGCGACCCAAGATATGGATATTATTCAAAGGTTTCTAAGTCCCCTTTTTACTATGCATTTTTAATTTAAGAAGGTGGGGTCCCAGATAGGAATATCCGCATAATAAAGTCAGTCACTGTTTGGGAGAAATAAAAGCAACCAAGGGAAAGAGAACCAGATGAAGTAAGAAAGGGAGGAGAGGGAAGGTGGCCCAGCATCATCTCTGAATTAAATGACTGTTCATTATAAACCTACTGTAGTGTTGATCAATGATATACTACTAAATGAAATTTAACATTTTTAAGTGGATTGTTGTTCTCTTTTCCAGCTTTAAAATCTGAAGGGGATGATTACTATATTAACGGTGCCTGGACTATTGATTGGCCTAGGAAATTTGATGTTTCTGGGACAGCTTTCCACTACAAGAGACCAACAGATGAACCAGAATCCTTGGAAGCCCTAGGACCCACCTCTGAAAACCTCATTGTAATGGTAAATGTGTCTTTATCATTACATTTTCACTGTAATTTCCACACTGTGGGGTAGAAAAGGGCCATGTTTGATCAGCTCTGTTTGCAGGTGATGATGGAATTAAGGCAATAAAGGTAAGATGATTTTATCCCAAAAGTGTAGGCACTGCAGAGTGAAGTTCACAGATCTCTTGCCAAGTGACTTTCATCTTTTCATAGTTTTTTGTTTGTTTTTTTGAGACAGGATTTCTCTGTGTAGCCATGGCTGTCCTGGAACTAGCTCTGTAGACCAGGCTGGCCACCAACTCAGAGAAATCCACCTGCCTCTGTCTCCCAAGTGCTGGGATTAAAGGTGTGTGCCACCACCACCCAGCTTTTCATGTTTTCTTGAGCAAAAGTATTATGATCAAGCAGTATAAATGAAAACAATTACATACTACTCATGAACAGAAAAAAGAAAGATTTTATTAAAACTCATGTGCTTTGAAGCTGTGTTGGAGGCCACTGAGATGCCTCATGAGATAAAGGCATTTGTCATCAAGCCCGAGTTCAATCGCCATGATTCACATGATAGAAGTAGAGAACCAACTCTGGCAAATTGCCCTCTGACCTCTGTACATGCTTCAAGGCATGTGCACACCCTCCCACCAATAAATAAACAGAAAGTCATAATTTTTAAAAGTTATCTTGGGTTCAAGGTCAGCCTGGACCACAGAGTGAGACTGTCAAGAAGCTAAAGTAAATAAACAAATGTTCCAAATTTCCTGTAAGACATGCTCTATGGCATTTTCTTCTTCAGAAGAAAGGATAACAATCTGAATGAAGGCTCATGGTATTTTAATTATCTTCACCAGTTGTTTTCAATGGCAGGTTCTACTCCAAGAACAGAATTTGGGAATTAGGTACAAGTTCAACGTTCCCATCGCTCGTCCTGGCAGTGGAGATAATGAAGTTGGCTTTCTGTGGCATCATCAGCCCTGGTCAGAGTGCTCAGCTACATGTGCTGGAGGTAAGACACCCACTAGGCAGCCCATAGCTGGCAGTGTGGAAAGCGAAACCTACTCCTGGCTGTGTTTTTTTGTTTGCTAAAGAAGCTAATTGGTAACATTTTTTGCAGGTTTGCTTCAAGCTGTAATTTAGCAAAAGACACTTTGCTTAATTATATTACATTCTGTTTGTTTCAACCTCATGTAATTTACACAGATTTGTTGGTAAAATACATCTTGACACAATGAGTATCTCTGCTGGTGCTTCTCCAAGACTATCTTGAAGGTGGGCTGTTTGCTTTTCATGAACACATTCTTGGTAAAGAACATCAAGAGTTTTAAATTAAAAACCAGCAAGAATCAGACGTCACAAGTGCAACTTGTTGTAATGGGGCATGAGAATGTATGTGTGCTTGTGTGCTTGTGTTTGTACAATTGCGTGTTTCCCACAATCCCTTTCAAACTCCCTTCTCCAGCCATCAAAGTTAAGGGGCAGTATACTGGGATGCTGCATAAATTACTGGTGTATGGATCTCTGGGCTAACGATGTTTAGTGACCCCATTATAATCCCTCAGCGAGGTAGATGTAGCTGGTAGGCAGTGGTTGGTGATGTGTTGGTTGTCCCATGTGCGTTTTTCATGGGTGCCTTTTCCCCACAATTTACTCTATTCCTAATCCTCCTCCCTCTAGTGGCCACCAATGCAATTCTTTACCTCTGGCTGGGAGAGCAGGACAGTTGGCTTCCTTCAAAGCCAACACCCTTGCTGCTTCATGGACTGGTGAGTAGAAGTGCTGTGCAAGCAGCATCTTCCTTCTCTCTGGAGACTAAATGCACCACCTCCACCATAGAGCTTTATTACAGTAGGCAAGGCACAGACCCATTCTTCAAGGCCAGGGATGCCTGGAGTACCTCACCATCCCAAAACCCAAGTATACATTTAAAATAATAGTATTTAGAATGTTGAAATGGAAATAAATGACACATTCCCATGCTTCAAGTATTTGCATAGGAAAAGAATATTTTCAGAAAAATGATTATAATATGATAGAATCCATATTTTTGAGTCATTAAAATTAAAATCATCCATTACTATAATCCTACTTCCATAGTAAAGACTACACAACATGAAAAGTAAAAAAAATATGAATAATGCTCTATTAATATTCACTCACGTGGGGCTGGAGAGATGACTCAGTGGTTAAGAACATGCCTGCTTTTTCTAAAGGTCCTGAGTTCAATTCCCAGCAACAACCTGGTTGTTCACAGCCATCTGTAGTGAGATCCGGTGTTCTCTTCTGGCCTACAGGCATGCCTGCAGGAAAAAAATACTGTACACACCATAAATAAATCTTTTTGAAAGATTTCACTCATGTGAAATATAAAATATGGTTAAGTAAAACTTGCAATCTATTTTAAAAGTTCTCCTGTTCCCACCCATTTTATGTATGAGATGTCTGATGTCTCATAAAGTTTTCAAAACTATAATGCATCACCACTTTTTTTAATAAAATAAAATGACCATTGCAGATTATTCTCAACTAATTCACATTTTGTTCCCATAAGGGCCATTGCATTATATTTAATGTCATTTATACATAACTCTTTACTTGTGCTAATTAAATCACTTTTAGTTACTTTATGAATTAAATTAATCTTCCCCTTTGTACCAACCAACAAAAAATCATTAAGATAGCATATATTTAAATAGTATAAATAAATAAACTTATTAAGAGTAGAATAAAGGATGAGTCCAAATAATTTAAGGTTTAGGCTTTCTAATAATACCCTAACCCTGAGGTCAGCTGGCTTGGGGACAAGAAGGCATAGTAGTATCTTCAAGTATTCAATAGAATGCTGAATGGGGGCCCTGCTGCCTGTTCTTATGCTCTATTTGAGGATGGTTTAGACACAGTCTTGTCTGAGGCCAAGGGAAATTAAATGAATTCCCAATGTTCTTTCAATCATATGATTCTCTTTGTTCAGAGAGCACAAAGTTGGAAGAGGCATGAAAATTTAATTCAAAAGAAAACGATGAGTTTATTGAAGTAAAAAGTATAAAAAATCTAAATGAGTTATTCTTTTCCATAACATTCATATTGAAAAATGGACATGATTTGTGAATAAGGAAAACCTAAATAAAAAGAAAAGACCCTGGAAGGAGAGGTTTCTTTTCCATAGTATAAACTACTTTGATCTGGGACTACTGATCTTATATTTGAAGTGGTTCTGGAACCCCAAACTCTGCTTGAGTGTGATTGACTTTGAGCTTTTATGACGTCATTGCTTTTGTTGAGAGGGAGGTCAGTGATTGGAAGTTGGCAGATGATGTGTGCAGAGCTGTCATTTGTCTTGGTCATCCAGTTGTGATCTGGGGACCAGCTGCCTCAGCATCAGTTAGGGATTCACTGAGAAGCTGACTGGGGGCCCTAGATCAGAACTTCAGAGAAACTGAATGGGGACTGTGTTTTCACAAGCGCTCCAGGTGGTTCTGGTGCCCACACAAGATTTTGGATTACTATTGCTTTCAGAGCAATTGAAACCTAGCAGTGGAGGGATATAAAGTTCAGGGCCTGGTCACTGAAGTCTGCATCTTTGAGAATTCATTTTACTCCTAGTACAATATCGGATACATTCTAGGAAAATTGTAAGCACTTATAAACAGTAAGTGGTTATGAGTACCCATGAGACCATCAAACAATAATTTTGGCAAATGTCTTATTTTCATATCCTGTTGATGTGATAAAATCCCCTGATAAAAACAACTTAAGGAGGAAAGGACTTATTTAGTCACAATTCTAGGTTATAGTCCATCATTGCACAGCAGCTCAAAGTCAAGACATAGGAACTTGAAGCAGCTGGTCACATTCTGTGCATAGTCAAGAAAGAGCAGAGCACAGTGAATTAATGTATGTGCACATCCAGTGCTCAGCTTGTTTTCTCTATTCTTATAGAATCCAATATCCCTTACCCAGAGAAGGGTGCCACCCACTGTTGGTGGGTTTTCCCACTAATCAAGACAATCCCCCATAGACATGCCCACAGACCAACTTAATCTAGACAATTTGTCATTGAGACTCCCCTTGCCAAGTGACTATAGATTGGGTCAAGTTGGCAACTAAAACTCAAGGTCAAAAACATATGTACAGCTCTTCTTTCCCCTGCAGGAAACTGGATGTCTGAGGGTAGGCATCCTGTTGTAGATAACAGCTGTCGAACTTCCTCCTTCTATATCTGCCTTTATTTTTAATTCGAGATACTTTAAATACTGGAAGCTTATGTTTGGAGGAAGTATAGTTCTTTAGAGCTCAGGAATGTTAATCAAAGAAGCCAGAGTCATCTACTATCATGCCAAAACAGAGTTAATTTACAGTTAAAGACCTTCTAAGAAAATATATTTCTACATACATTTCACTCAGAAATTGGGAATAAAAACTAAAATTAGTTCTTAATTATGATGTTCTACTTTGATCTCACCAGGGACGTTGTGGGAGCCTTAAAGCTCTCAAGACTTTAGATGGAAAAAGAGCAAGGACTCTCAACGAACTTTTTTTAGAGTCTCACAAGACCCCTCTGTGTTGTTCATTATTTGTCCATATGTGCTTTACTGACATCAATACCTTTGAACTATGAGTCAGGGAGCAAGAATGGTAGTTTTCTATGGTAAGATGTCTTAAGATAAAAAATTAAAAACAGTTTTTCTGTCGCTTAGCAGACCCGATGACACAGCTAATATACAGGAAACATTGGTGATGATTCATTCCAACGATGGCTGCTCTGAGTCAGGGAGGAAGCACTTCCTTAGGCTGATTGGGAACATTAAGATGCTATGGGGTGTTGTCTTCAGGATAAATGTGACTATTAAGA
This sequence comes from Dicrostonyx torquatus, assembly GCA_028555095.1. Classification (NCBI taxonomy): domain Eukaryota; kingdom Metazoa; phylum Chordata; class Mammalia; order Rodentia; family Cricetidae; genus Dicrostonyx; species Dicrostonyx torquatus. The sequence goes on from JAQHUG010000177.1 coordinate 768,059, forward strand.
CAGCTATGATTATTCTGTGAAAACCCAGTATATGAAAACTTTCCTACTTTCAGAAACCTTGGTACTTCTAGAATTTATTTCTTCATGCCTTATCCAAACTATTATGTACTATGTAATTTAAATAAGTCCCCAATGTACTATACTATTGGATTAATGACCATAATCATGTGTTAATTGATAAAACTTGGCTTAATAATGAAAGTAATATTGTTTTATGATATAAAACTCTAGAACCTGTTTTTGATTAGTAATTCATGCCATATAACATTTGCTCTGTGCCTTTTAAAGGTTACTTTATACTTACCCACTGGTTTTAGTTATTGCATACTTCCTCTTTGCTAATGTTTGCCCAGATGTGTTGTTGTCAAAACTTAGCACGCGTCAGAACTACAGGAGGGTGTCTTAAAGCAAGGCTTGTTAGGCTCTGCCTCCAGTTTCTGACTTGGGAGCACAGGTCTTGATAGTTTAGAAACCTCACTCCAGTAACTGGGCTAGATACAAATGCCTAGTAACGCTACATGATAATCTCTATTTGATTTAATTACAAATGACTCTGTGGCTTGGGTGCTTAATAACAGGTGAATGATGTACAGCTTATAAAACATATTCGACTGCTTAGTATCCTTCAATCATCCTCAACAGTCATACAAAATAACCTTAGCTATAATGATTTTTATTATATAAGTGACTTCAAGTTAAATCATTTTTTAATATGAGGTACAGCAGTTGAGTCTAGTAATACTTTAACATAGTGTTTCTCTAATAATAACAACAGTTGGTTACTTTAAACAAAGTTTTTTCACCACTTAGCACCTTGCTATGTATCCACCAAAACTTGCTATGTATCCACCAAAAGTATTTCCTTCACCAGATTTAAAGTTTGTTCAGAAATGTTGCCCAGAGCGATGGCTCTTAACTTTGACACAGGTTGGAAAGAAAAAGCTCTAAATGTTCCTGAGATCCTGATACTTGCCCCCCCCAACACTTCTGTCTTTTAGAAATTGTTAGAGATTTAGTCTGAACATCAGATTTTTAAAAGAACCCTTGGCAATACTAAGGTGCTGTCTATATTTTTAAAATTATGGTTTTGTTGTGGATTAAAAGTTTTAGTCCTGGCTGGGCAGTGGTGGCACATGCCTTTAATCCCAGCCTTGGGGAGGCAGAGACAGGTGAATCTTTGTGAGTTCAAGGGCATCCTGGCCTACAAAGCACGTTCCAAGACAGCTAAAGCCAAACAGTGAAACCCTGTATTGAAAAACAGACAAAAAATTTTAGTCCTAAATACACTAACATCTTTTGTTAATTGGATGTGAGATAATGCAAAGGTTGATGAGATTCAGAAATGTGAATTTGGGTTGAAAAGTAAAGAGCAACATCACTGAATTGAGTGGAAGAAGTGGTAAAATGGCAGTCCATGATTTTTTGTGGCTATTGGACTTGGACATGCCATACGGAGTATATTTAGATCTCAGTTTATTTACATATTCTTTTTACCTGATGGATTATTCATCACATCTAGTTACTACTTTTAAAACTAACTGAAATTGTGCTAGATAGTTTTCAGAGATTTTTATGTTAATTTCACTTTTCTGTGGTACTTATAAAACTAAAATGAATATAAGCAGAACATCCCTAATCCGAGGGGATCACCAGAATACCCAAGTTTAGAGCATTTTGGATATCAGACTTTTCAGATTAGGGATGCTCAACCAGTAAACTCTATGCCAATTTTCTAAAGTTTAAATTAATATTAATTGGAAACACGTCTGGTCTTCAGTAATTTGAATAAGATATGCTCATTTTATAAATGGCTGCTACAGTCAACCGACTTAAGCTGCAAGTCAGAATGTAAGAAGCACACAACTCCCGCCCTAACAGCGTGGTGAAAACTCCCCTCTTCTTTTCTCTTGTAGGTCCAATCAGGAAGGGACCCCCTCTACTGTATTAGAAGAATATTTCTTAGGGAATGGATTTTGCATAATGCAGCAATATTCATGATAACACTTCTGTCTGTCAATTTTCTACTATTTAAACCATCTATTTTCCATCTTCACAACTTACCCAGACTCTTCCCTGATTCATATAGATCTTAACTTTTAGAATAAAGCCTCCCAAGACTAGTAACTAAGACTTTTAGCATTGTATTTAATGTTGACCTGTTTTGCTATCAATGAGTTCTTCATTAATAGTGCAAAGAAGAGACACAATACATATAATATTGTATATTTGTTATAGTTTTACAGTTACACTTAAAATACACTACTTGTCACCCATTGGTGTTATAACTGTCCTGATATTTTGTCCACATTGTCTCTCCCACCCCCAGGATTCTTTTCTTTCTCTTTGTGAAGTAAAAGAATTGCATACCAAAAAACTCAAGTTTCTTATAGTGTCTCTTAGAGTGGCCTCACCCTGCTGAATATTGCTTTGCAGCTCAGAAGAAAGATGAGTTAAAGCTGTACTTAGATTGAGGAAAAGGAAGGAGGCATAGTCATTTCAGGAAACATTATTTTTTATTCAGAGATCAAGTAACACAGTTTTGTTTTGTTTTTAATATACAGAGAAATGATTCATCAGTTGAGTGCACTTGCTGCTCTTGCAGAGAACTCAAGTCCAGTTCCCAACACCCACATCATAAATGCCTCCAATACTCACAGATCTAATACCCTCTTCTGAACTCTGTGGTCACTGCACACATGTGGTGCACATATATACACTCAGGAACATACACATAAAATAAAATGTCTTTTCAAATATATACTACATAGATATTAGCATTTCTGAACAGATGTCAGTGAGTATTTAAAATGTTATCATTGTTTTTCCTTTATACTTACAAAGTCTATTTCATTGTTACTTCATGTTTGATGCATCTTTAATGCTTTTCCTTCCCTGATGTCACTGTAAGTTGACTGGTTTTTGTTGTTGTTTGTTTGCAGTGCTAGGCAAGTTTGTGTCCGTGAGCTGTACTCCAACCCAACAAGCCTATTTGTGTGCCTATATGTTCGTGTGTGTGTTTATATGTGCGCACGCGTGCATACGCGAGAAAGAGCGAGAGAGAGAGAGGAAGTGAGAGAGGGAGGAAGGGAGGGAGAGAGAGAGAGAGAGAGAGAATGAATTGAATAAAAACATAAATGTTGTTTTAAAAATAATTCTTCTGTCCGGGTAGGAAAATTCTATTTTTAACTTTATTGTACGCATCTTTACCTGATTCATTTGGACTTTTGTACATATTGGAACGTCTTTCTGCTTTCTGCTCTGAGTTTTGGAAGATGGTTTCCAAAGACACTACGGCATGCTCATGAGGTTCTACAAAATGCTGCACTTTTCAGTAGAAACATGGTGAGATTGCTTCTGTTCAGTGCAAATTGTTAAAATATTTGATCCTTAATAAGCAAAACTTAGATTTTCTTTTCATCCTGCTTAGGGAGTGCTTAAAAAATGATTGAAAACTAAAAGGTTGCATGAAAAAGTCTGAGAAATCCTACTTATTTGAAGTGTCACTAAGACTGTGAGAAAAAAAAACACGCTACTCCTTTTCAATCTATTTTAACTTTCTTCTAAGAGGAAAAAAAAATGCATATAAGCACAATTTAGTTCCCTAATGATCTTCAGGATTTAAAGATGGAAAATTCTTTGCTCCTCCAAATTGGGGACTAGAGCTTTTGAATGATATGTAAGCTTTTCATATCTGTATTTGTTATTGTTCCTGAGTATATCTTTCCTCAGTTCAGTCTAAGACTGTGCATGATTAAAGCACAAGGCGAAAGGAAGGAAGACAGGAAAGAAAGGATGTATTTCAAATGGTCTCTGACAGCAGCTTCTTTGTAACCTAACAAGTTTATGTAATAATCTATAATAATGCATTTATTAATATTGTAGTAAGTCCATTTTTAAATGGCATTTTAAATTATTTTTAAAATAATTACTACAAATATGTAATATTTAACCAAGCCTAGTGGTCATGCCTATAATTCCAGTACTTGGGAAATCAAGACAGGAGATTGGTGAGTTAAAAGCTAGACAGAAAAGTTTGAGTCCAACATGGGCTTCATTTAGAAACTCTAGTTCAAATAAGAGAGGCAGGAGAGAAAAGGGAGGAGGAAGAGAGAAGTATAACACAATCTTTAGGCCAGAACTAATACTCAACTAAAAGGAAACATTCACAAAATACCAATCAACGTGGAAAAAAATGTTTTACATTCTTACAAATCTCCATTTAATTTCTTTGCCAGTTCAAAAATGTCTTTCTAACATATTTAACATTACTAAGAGGTCAGTTCTTGTTCTGTTGTGGGGCTTGACTTTTATAGTAACTAACACTTTTAGGCATATACTGTAACTTTGATGGAAAGTCAAAATAGGTAGGTACCAATCTGGAACAGAAGAGAACAAAAAACAATAGGTTGAGGGTTTGTGTTGTTGGTGGTGGTTTTTTGTGGGGGCCAAAAAATAGTTTTATTATTTTTAAATTAAAAACTTTAGATATTCTATCCTTTTTATAGTACATGTATGGATGTTTTGCCTGTATGTGTCTATGCACCTTGTGCATGTAGTGGCCAAAGATGCCTCTGGATCTGAAATTGCATAGTGTTGTGAGCCATCATGTGGACTCTGGGAACTAAAACTAGGTCCCCTAGAAGAACAAACAGTGAGACGTCTTAGCCACTGAGCCATCTTTCCATCCCTTATTTTAACTTTAACTTTTTTATTAATTGAAATTAAGTCTGAAACACAAAAGACTGATGCTTATAACTGAACCTGCATAGCTAGATTTTCATAGCTAATAAAAGGTTACAGGTGAAACTATAGATGAATAGTTAACCAACTTACATAATGCCATGTGTTATAGAGTTTGAACAAGTCCCTGGAAAAATTATTTTCCTTTTTTCTTTTTCTTTTCTTTTCCTTTTTGGTGTAAGGTTGTACAGTGTGCTATTGTTTGACTCTGTGGGATTTTCTGAATTTTATTTTTGGGTATAGCAAACTTAGACATAGCACAGGTCACTGTGGTTCTTTTAAGAGTACAAACTCCTGGAGGAAAGTGTCTTCAGTTAAGAAAAACTAAAAAGTCTCCAATTTTCTCCTTGTTTTGCAAAAGTGAGCTACTTAGAAGACTGGACAAAAGCCTCTCACTGATTGACCTTGGTTCTTCCGTATTGATTAGACTAAACAAAAGCCTGTCAATGAATGACCATGGAACTTCCATATTTATTCTCCCAACATTGCAATGTTGAGAAGGAAGAATGACTTTTAGCATATGGGAGTAGTTGGATCAGTCCCCACAACAAGGTGTCTGTGAATATCCCAGCTCCTGGGAGCCTTGGCTCTGGAGCCATAAACTTCAATGATTTAGTGAATACCGTCTTTACTAACATGAAGAGAGCTTGATGCCTGTGATTCACTAAAAGATGTCATAAGACTGAAAACAAATTTGAGTACATTTCTGGTGTATTAGTGATCAGTATGAGGCAGACTGTGTTTCATTTCCCAAAAATTCTGTTCAAAATATCATTTTTTAAGGTTTGAGAGATGGCTCAGCCATTAAAGGCAAACCTGACAATGGAAGACAAAAACAGCATTTTTAGCATTCATAACATGTATCCCTACAAGGAAGTAGATATAAACTATTTTTGGAAAAATAAATTTTTCTTTCTTATTCTTATTTTCTGAGAACTTGAAGAATATGAGGATTTTAACTTAGAAACTATTCAACCTGCTTATAATTATATCTTTACTTTAAATCAAATCTGAAGTATTTACTCTTTGATTCCAAGAAAGGGATTTCACATATAATATTTTAAAGTTTTTTTATTTATAAGTAACTAGGTCACAGTGTTTGGAAAACGTGATCCAAGACCAGCATCATTTCTTAAATTTAAAACAAACTCCTACTAAAAACCATAGAGATTGGTCTTTAGTAACACAAATTAGCTCTTTGTTTGCTTGCTTTTGTTTTGTCTGTGAAATAGGGTAGTAGCCCACGCCGGGCTACAGCTCCCTATGTAGTGGAGGATGACTTTGAATTCCTGATTCTTCTACCCTGGCCTCTCCAGAGTGCTGGGCTTATAGACATGTGCTACCAGGAGCTTCAAAGTTCCCATTTGTAGTTAGCATTCTTAACATTTCCTGTCAAGCCCCTTGGACATGTGAAAAGAACTGGTGAAAACTCAAAGACTACAACAAGAATACAAAACCAAATATGTGTAGTTCTCTCTCTCTCTCTCTCTCTCTCTCTCATGTATGTGTGTGTCCCTGATTTTTTTGGGAATTAAAATGAAGGGCTTCATACATACTAGGCAAGATATCTACCCTGAGCTGTCCCCATCCCTTCACTCTTTATTCTATAGAATACAGGGAGGAAACAGACATTAAAGAGGGAGAATCATTCAAAATTCTGAACTATTGAAATAAAGAGAAAGGACAAAGGCAAACCATAGCATTTTGGATCTGAAAGAAACATTAGAGGTCATCTAATTTGATTGCCTCGTTTTGCAAAGGGAAGTGAAAACTTGTCTTAGATCATTGACTGCCTAGAACTAAAAGCAGTTGGAGGTGAAGGGAAAAAGAAATAAGTTAAAGTGAAACTGAATGTTATCATAGTCATTGGATTATGAATGAGTTCTTAATATCAATGAAGTTCAGGACGAGAGAGATCATCCAGTAATTTAACAAAATGAGAGATGTGTACAAGTAAAAATATCAGACTTGAAAATACAGTATTTTATTAGACAAGTAAATAATATAATGGCCTTTCCTTTATTCTTGCCATCCCATTTTAACACAATCTCATTGAGGTAAAGATTTTATCTTTCCACATTATTAAATTCAATTATGGTATAATTGAATTTATACCGTAAACAAGATAGAACTTAACGAGTCAAATTAATTTAGACATTTTTTTATGAAAGGTATACTTCTTGAATAGTAGAAATCCCTTCTATGTGTGCTGTGACCTCAAGTAAACCTATTGTATGTGTGCCCCATTCTGATTTGTCTTCACTAAACCAATTGCTCTAGAAAAAAAATACTTGTATTTTTCAGACAGGGTCTCACTATGTGGCTCTGGCTGCTGTGTAGACCAGAAATGCCTTGAACCGACAGGGATCCACCTGCCTCTATTTCTCAAGTGCTAGGATTAAAGACATATGCCATCATGGCTAGCAATGAAAAATACAATGTTTTTAGAATAACATTTCCACTTTGATCATTCTGTGTTTCCTCGGGACATCTACTGTTGCCCAGAACAGACAGGAAACACTGGGAAGGCAAAGAAAGGAAGTTTTTGAAAGATTAAAAAAAAAAAAAAAGCAGTGGGCTCTTCAAAAGAAGGAAGCCATGTGGGTGGAGTTAATTGGTACTCTGGGTGCCAGCTGTTAGATCCAAGGCAGATGGACTTTGCTGTGCCCTGCAAATGTTCATGTCTGGCCAGCAATCACACCACACAACAGCCAGATTCCAGCAATTGAAGACAGAGCAAATAGGGTTTGTTGTTGTTTTTTCCTGGCACTTGTCTCTCTTTGGATGCTATCTGCATTGAATATTAGAGTTATGTTAATATTGCTGGCCATATGCTATGTACGTTGTGGTTATATAATGCTGTCTTGGTTGCTAACTACTTTAGATGCTGTGGCCAAGCAAATTGTTGCCTTAGCCCCCAGCTACATTTTTAGTATAAAATCTGAGTGTTCCATTCTCTTCCTCTCCAGAAATCTGTTTCCTGGGGAGAGATGACACACTGTGCCACTCTGTTCAATTATTTGGAGATTAGTTATCCCAAGTGTACATTTAGACCCCTATTTTTTCCCATATTGACTTAATCATATGTCCTGATGGTGTCCACCTAGGACTGAAATGTTGGGTCTTGTAGAATTGACAATGCCTAGCTTGTTCTCTTGCTCTTAGCCACTGCTACCCTCACACTTCCTGATTTAACATGTGCACTGTTCCAAGTTCAATTTTCAAGCACTAACTTCTGGTTTCTATTTTTAAAAAGAATGAACTGGTGAACTTAATTCTTAAATGGTGAACTGCCACAAGAAGAGCAGTATGACTTCGAACATTGTATTATAAATGAGCCTGTGAAGTTTTTAATTATCAGAAACAAAGAAGGTCCATGTCTTCTGAGGCTTTACCTCAGGATTGGCCTGAATGTGAAGTTATCTCACCTGAATTTTACCACCCTTACAGTGAGGACGATAAACAGCTCCATCCAATTCTCATTTGCCATTTGGTGGGTTTCTTGCTTTTTTTCCCTGTGATATAACACAGTTACAATATGCCATTAAAAAACTATTTGCTGTTGTTAATTAAAGAAATAATCAAGTTCAGTCCTTGTATTATATAGCAGGTACCTTGGTAGTCAAGTAGATCCTAACTTTAAACTATTGGCCGAATATTAAACCTAAGATCTGATAAATTTAAGATCACAGACCAAGCGTGAGGAAGGCTTTTTTCCTTAGTGCTGGGAATTTAACCAAGTGCCTTGCCTTGCACATGTTAGCAAAAGCTATTCCGCTGCTCAACATCTGTAGCCCCAGCGTTATGTTCACATTTCTATACTTAGAACCATCATCTGTCATATTTGATTATTACATGTCAAAAGTGAAATACAGGCAAATTAAATGGTTCTAAATAGGACATATTTTTTGTAAAAGTTTAAGGTAAATATGTGTTAACAAAGTAAGAAATTAAAAATTATTTGTACTTTTGTAATGTCTTAAAGTCTTAAATTCATTACTTTTTGTAACATGGAGGGACTTTATAAAAATACATATTGTATGAGCCCATTTATATGTAATGTTCAGACTATGTCATAGAAATCAAAGACAAATTGTCAGCTCTCAGAGCCTGGAGGGAGGTATGAGTAGAGAAAATATGTACCACAAAAGTTTTACTCAATGATAATATTTGGAACTAGATAATGGTGATGGTGGCCTAACACTGTGGAAATAGTGAATGCCATTGAACTGTTCACTGCAAAAATGATTGATTTTTAGGTTATATGAAAAAAGAATAGTTTATGCTAATAACTTAAAGTTTTTTTAAGAGTAAAAATATAGTTAGTATAGTCTTAATTTGGTCAATTAAATTCTCAGACCATTCTCTAGTTTTAGGGGTTAGGAACATAAGAATTTTTTCCCCACTAGATATGCAACTACTGGTTGTGTAGACATCTTGTACATTTTGGTAATAAAATATGGGTCTCCAGATTTGAAAGCATACTAATTTTGAATAACTGTATTATAATAGGGTTTAAAATGAATTTATCAATGTTTTACATACTACTTTAAAAGAGGCTATATGTGCATGAGGCATGATCATATGCAAATATTCTAAACTCCATTTCTCTTGTTCACTTAGATGATTTCCACTTGATCTGTATTTTCTACTTTCTAAAGTTAAAAGCTATATTCACCTTGATATAAAGGTTGTGTTTAAAACCCTATTCATTTTGATTAATTTGTTTATAGTCATCCCATCAATACTGACTTAGGATCAACACAGAAACAAACAAACAAGCAAAACTATCAACCTGCCAGGTATGGGCATAAAACCTGAAAGGAAATATGTATTCTATTAGAGGAAAATAGTATAGTATTTTGAGAAGATTTGAAATAGATTAATGCTACAATATAATATTTTAGAAGAAAATAAATGAAAGATGAGTGTAAGGAAAATATCTTTGAAAAATATAGGACAATTTTAGTTATGTTTTCAAGGATGTTAATTTTTACTTTATCAAAAAGTAGCATGCTGAAAACATAAAGACCTAGAAGTTCCTTAATTCCCAGTTTTTAGGCTATGGCCAAAAGTTGGAAGGCATGGCCAAAGTTGAATTAATTTGTAATGCTTCATATGAAATCTAGCATCATTCAAGAAGCACAAGTGCTTTGTATTTTGTTGAGGGAGTGGTGACTCATCAACCAAACTGAGTTAGCAGCTTAGTTTGTGAGAGTAAAGTACAATCACTGGGTTTTACCAAATAAAATAAGAACTCTAGGCTCTAGAACAATATGAGACTATTCTCAATGTTTATTTTCTTCTGGGGGGTTTTACCTGTTTCCTTAGTTTTTAGCAATAAATACTATATAGAAAGCATTTTCAAATATTATGCATATACATAGCTAAATTTATCTAAAAGTGAAATGTAAATCTCTACTAATTTTTTTTATACCAGTCTGATCCAAATGGCAGAGGATGTGCTTTTATAGTAAAGGCTGCTTTAAACAAATACAGTTGTGGACAAACAATGTCTGAGGTGCTCTCGTAGAGAAACTTAACTTCTATCTTAACCTTTAGAAACTTATTTAACATTTTCTGTCACTGGAACTAAGCAGCATCAATTCCATTTTGTAGTTTTGATGTTTATCCTTTGCTGAGACTCAACTAACACACTGTATTCACTGCCAGAAATTTTTGTTTCAAGAGCAGTCACATTTAATGCCTTAAAAAATATATATATACTAAGCCTCCAAAAGCAACCCCTTTATATAAATGAACATTTCCTTCGGAGTGGACAAGTTCTCATGTGAGCCTCTGTTGGTAGCCGAGCTCTATGACTAACAGCAGAGGTATTTGACTAGGTGACCACATGGGCATAGTTATCTGCCCACTGGAATGACACAATGGGGAGGTAATCTGATGAATATCATGGAACATCTGTGAGTGGATAACAACTATGCTTCTTATGAATCATTCTTCCCTCAAAAATCTCAATCTTAATAGTTAAAAAATTCCACTGCTGTCATTTGCTATTCTAGGGAGTGGGAGAGAATGAAATAACATACTTTAAGACATTTTGCCAGTAAACTGTTTGGGTATATGTCAGACCCCTAAAAACATGTTACTGAAGGTTTTCTGAGGAGTCTTGTCACTGTAAACAATAAAAGAGATCATATTCAACAACTCATCATTGGGATGGAGGCTACACTACTTAGTCTCCTGAGATCAGTAGACTTAGTAGTTCCTCCTTTTGATCTCTTAAATTTAAAGGGTTTAGTTTAATGTGACCATAGCAGTACAGCTGAGACATGTTGACCCAGACCTAAGCAGCCTTGGGAGAAGCATTTGGTACTAGTTCTTTAAGGGAAAACTTCCTTCACCAAATGATCCTGTTTCATAAGGACTCCCACATTTGTGAACAAATGCCTTTTTAAAAAATTATATTACAGTTTAAAAATAATCAGAGGAAAGGAAGAGAAGGGAGGGAGGTGGGCAGGCAGTCCAGAAGAGCTGCGTAGAATTAGCTGGAGTGTGACTGATGCCTATCTAAATGTCACCATAGAACCTTCATCCAGCAACTGATGGAAACAGAGGCAGAGACCCACAGTGGAGCACTTGGCTGATCTCCCAAAGTCCAGTTGAAGAGTGGGAGGAGTGAGGATATAAGCAAAGAGGTCAAGACCATGATGGGGGTACCCACTGAAATAGTTTAGCTGAGCTAATGGGAGCTCACCAACTCCAGCCAGACAGGGAAAGAATCAACAAAGGACACAACTAGGCCCTTGGAATATGGGTGACAGTTGTATGGCTGGGGCAGACTGTGGGGCCATTGGCAGTAGCACCAGAGTTTATCCCTACTGCTTGTACTGGCTTTTTGGAAACCCATTCTCTTTGGATGCCTAGCTTAGATATAGTAGGGAGGGCCTTGAACCTTTTCCAAAGCAATGTGCCTTACCCTCTCTGAGGAGTGGATGGGTGGTGGGATGGGGCAGGGGTCTGTAGAGGGAATGGGAGGGGAGGGATTGGGAACTGGGATTGGTATGTAAAATGAGAAAAAGATAGTTTGTTTTCTATTTTTAAAAAAGAAAAGAAAAAGAAAGAAAGGACAAAGTGAACTTTAAGTGGATTTGGCAAGGCTGGTATAAAACTGAAGCCAATGCCTCAAAAGAGTCAGAGTTACAGCTTCTGGGGACCAAAACGCTTTCCTCCTGGGCTGTTGTTATCAGTCCTAAGGCAGCCATGTTCTCTTTGCCATCACTGTCTGACTTAGCTCTCCTCTGAACTTGGCTATCACTGCCGTACCTACCCCTGCAAATAGTATGTTTGATGCTGCATCTCTTAGTAAACTTGCTTGGCATAAGTCAAAAAAAGAAAAAAAAAAGAATTACCTGGAGTGTAAATCTATGGTTACCTGCATATTGTCAGTATTTACAACTCTGAGTTATTCAGCTTATGTGTTTATAGTGGCGGGGTGGGTGAGTTCAGAGAACAGCTTTCCTTGTGCTTTTATGTCCGTTTCTTAGAGTAAATGTTAACAGTGCCTTTTGTGTGATTTGAAACACTTGTTTTTCTTTGGTATCTTGATTGATTTTGTCTTCTGATTCCTGATAAAAACAAAAACGTAAAAATCTCACCAAGGATGTTAATAAATAGAAGTCTCTGTGTGTGTGTGTGTGTGTGTGTGTGTGTCACTGCATTTTGTGAAGTGTGAGCAAGTTGTAGCAGGTATGTCTGCCTATAAATCATAAGCATATACTTAAGAATTTTGTAAATTGTAGAATGGAATGTCTTAGTTGTGCTAACAAGGTACATGGACTAATTTTTAAGAGCAAGAATAGTATTTTGTAAATTATATTAGCATGTATGTAACTCTTTGACAGTGATATAATCAACAGGTATTCACTCTGTTAAAATAAACAGGCCAATTTCTTATAGTCTTAAGTTGTACATTCCATATGCAATCTAAATTTGATGAACTTTTTAGAGAAATGCAATCATAAATGGAAGAAAATACGTGAAATGTATGGTGTAATGTATTCCTGATGAAAAATGACCTTGTTTCCTCTTGTCCTAGAAAATGTCAGAAAGTAAATTAGTCCCTGTTGTTTTGTTTTAAATAAATATACATCCATTGTCTTGTATTGAAATGCATATTAATACATTTTATCTCATGACATTTTGGAAAATTTAAGGGTTTTTTTAAAGAAAGTATGAAGATGAACATAAAAATGGAAATAATAATTGCAACTTCAAAACATTATAAATATGAGAATATTAATTTTGCTTGAAACTTGAATATAATGACAGTACTTCTGTTCTTATAGAGAAGTAGACAAGTGTTTCTGGAACAGATAGGACAGCAATGATCCAGTGAGGTTGACTCCCAGAAGAAAGCAATACATGCCTTGCCTTTTGGAAGGGAAACTACTCTCCATTTAATGATTCTTTTTCTTTTCTTAAAGGTGTCCAAAGACAAGAAGTGGTCTGTAAAAGATTAGATGACAACTCCATCGTCCAGAACAATTTCTGTGACCCTGACAGTAAGCCACCTGAAAATCAAAGAGCCTGCAACACTGAACCCTGCCCACCCGAGTAAGTATGACAAAAAGTGAGATTTCACTTCTTTGACTACAAGCAAACATTATGTATTCATATTTGCAAATATGCCCCCAATGTTTTGTAAAATTGTATGGTAGTTTCTGCTGAGTGAGGCACGCAAAGGAACAAGAGGGTTAGATCTTTTTTTAAAGGCAACTTCTTTTTTTTTTTTTTTTACTTTTCTGCTAATTACATTTATAAACTTATCTCAAAATAAATCTTAAAAACTTTATAAAGCAAAGTGATGCTCAAAATCCATGGTCTAGGTTCTGTCCCAATAGATTTAGCATATTGTGTGTAATTGAGAGTTGATTCCCTGAAAGTTGAGATTTTAAATATTATACTTGGCATCTGATTATTTAAGGCCTCTTAAATGTTACTGGTTACACCTGTTTTTTGTTTGTTTGTTTGTTTTTAGAAATTTAGATAGTTATTATGTATACAGTGTTCTACTGGCATATATGCCTACATAGCCAGAACAGGGTACCAGATCTCATTATGGGTGGTTGTGAGTCACCATGTGGTTGCTGGGAATTGAACCCAGGACCTCTGAAGAGCAGTCAGTGCTCTTAATCTCTGAGCCATCTCTCTAGCCCTGTTTACACGTGTTTTATGTTGACCTGTGCTTCTTTATTTTTTCAACCTACTTTCTTAAACATCCAATGCCTTGAAGATTTCAAGACATTCATCGTCCCATCTATAACAGAGGTTTTAATACAGTTCCTAGTGTTGTGGCGACATCCCCAACCATAACATTGTTTTGTTGCTACATCATAAGTATAATTTTGCTGCTGTTATGTATTATAATGTAAATATCCCCTATGCAGAATATCTGATACATGACTCCAAAAGGGGTCACGACCTAGAGATTGAGAACAACTGATCTATACATTGTGGAATTGAATATATCATTAAAAACTTTTGAAATTTTTGTTTTATTTTGTTTGTTTTTGAGACAGGATTTCTCTGTGTAACAATTCTGTCTGTCCTGAAACTCACTCTGTAGACTAAGCTGGCTTCAAACCCACAGAGATTTACCTGCCTCTGTCTCTCAAGTGCTGGAGTTAAAGGTGTGCTTCACTGCTGCCTGCCTTAAGGGCCTTTTTCAAAATGTTAATATTAATTGCCATATCAATACATCTGACTAAATTTAAGTTTTCTAATTCCTTTTCCCCTGTTAGTTCTAAAATTAAGTTATTTGTTTAAAATTGGAGGAGGGAGGTGGAATTCAATAGAAAAGCATAAAGAGAATGTAAAATTAGAAAAGTTTAGTCTGACTAGTTTTTGGTTTTGAAAGATTTAAAAGTACGTAATTTTATATATTTATTATTCAGTTTTTCCTAGACCTTTTTAGTTTCTTTTTTATTTTTTGAATTCAAACAATAAAAGTGAATTCTGAATGTTTAGAACGCATATATAAGATTCCTAGTAGGTATTGTATTCTAGGGATAACATCATAGACTACTATGATTCAGTAGAACCCAATGTGAGTGTGAAAGAAAAAAAAGAGGCTCTTTTTCTGCACAAATGATGTGATATGCAGATAAAAAGTGAAAGAAATAACTCCTGTAAGACCACCGATAGTATTTTAGTGTATGCTATTTCTAGGTGTTTATCTATGTATATATACACATGTATATATAATCAAATGGTATAGTCCATTCTCAGTATATTTTGAACATTATCTTTTGCAGCATTTAGTAGTAGTGCCATTGCATGTTTAAATAAAATTCTACTGTTGTTCAGTCCTTGCTCTGTTTAAGCTCTTGTTCTCCTCTGATACGCAACAGTAACCATTTTTGCCACTAAAACATTCTTGTCCATGATTATACCCTGTGCAACATAAGGACAAATGCAATTTCTAGTCAAGTAAGAGAACATTTTAGTATTTGTGATGCATTGCCAAATTGTTCCCCAGAAAGATTTTAAGAATTTACACTCCCTCTAGCAATACATGTATTATGCCATTTTACTGAACTGAATACTGAACTTTGGTTTTTGTTTTTTTTTTAAATTTTTGAGGCAGGTACTTACTATGTAGCCCTGGAACAAGTTATATCGACCAGGCTGGCCTCAAACTTAGAGAGATCTGCCTGCCTCTGCCTCCAGGACCAAGAAGGTAAAATAGATCCATGATGTAGACTTATATGGCTGAAAAAAAGCAAAACATTAATCTTAAAGGCTACAACTGATGGGAAGCTGATATCCCTGTGTAAGAAAAGGAAGTTGAGCTGGACTCAGCGAGAAAGGCCAAGAGTCCAGTCTTTATAGTGCTATGTTTAATAACAATAATGTCTCTGCATATGACCTTATGTATAGAATCCTTAATGTAAATATTATTACTTTATAATACCGTGATGTTTAAATTTGTAAAACCCAAACAAATAAAAACAAACAAACAAAACCTATACAGTGTAGTAATACTGAGACCAGAGTTTAAAAACATCAAGTAATCAATAAAATGTACACAGCACTATAGTTTGGCTTCTTAAAGACTATCTAAGCAAATAGTTATAAAAATAACTATCATTTAAAAGTGTAGTAAGAGAATTATTACCAAACATATTAAAGAAATCCCAGAGCAGGAAGAAATTATTTGTTTGTTTGTACTAGGGACTAACTCAGGGCCTTGCATATGCCAGGCAGGAGCTCTCCACTGAGTTAGATTTCTAGCTATTTTTATTTTATTTTTTTTGCAATCTATTTTCAAATGGGATCTTATTAAGTTGCCCAAGCTAGCCTTGGAGTTATTCTGTATTTCCAGCAAGCCTCCTGCTTCAGTTTCCCAAGTAGCTAAGATGACAGCCCTATGTCACCAGGCTCAGTTAAGAAATTTATTTATTTTTTTCAGGGATTAGGTTTTATTTAATAGAATCTTTTATAGTTTAATGTTTGAAAATCATTCTGTGTTCATTTGCTCCATCAAGGCATTCCCAGTTGTCACAGTTTAAAAGACGCTTATTACACTGATGTTTAAGAATTGAAGGAATTTTTTGCTTATAGAATGTTTGTGGCATACAATTCTCTCCAATCTTAGTTCCACTTTCCAATTAGTTGAAGAATTGTTTTTAAACCTAAGAATGTTGTAGCCTTTTCTAAGTAAATAATAGGTTATATAATTGCCTCTTGTTGATTAAAGATGATACTGCCAAATTCTGAAGACTTTTCTTAATTTTGTGATGTGTTTATAGGGGAAAAAGTGTTGATTAGACAAATCTGGAATAAAGGCTGGAAAATCCTTCGTCTCTTCCATCCCCACAAATGTTTATTGAATCCACAGTTCAAGGCTATGTTTTTCTTCTAATATAGCTATTAAATGACAGTTTTCTTTTTTTACTCTTCCATTTTTAAATAATAAAGAAAAATGATTTTATGATGAGCTCTTCAAAAACATTCTGGTTTTATCAAGTTTGGATGAAAATTTTATGTAGTTCCTCTTTTTTCCCTCCTTTGTGTATTTTTTCTTAATAATAATCAGTAGAATGAGATCAGATTATACAATGGACAGCAAGCAACTCTGTTTTCAGAGATTCAACATTAATTGTGCTGTACTGCATGCCTGTAGTCTCAGAACTTTGGGAGACTAAAGCAGAATTGTTGGGGATTCAAGGCCACTAGAGTTCATAGTAAATCCAAACCAATCTGGGCTACAGATGAGACCTTGTCTGACAAAAACAATTGAACAGAAAAGAGCAAACAAATCTCCCCATATGAATAGTGCTAATTTTATCCCTAACAGATGGTAGACATTTTGATCACTAGATGCTGAGAAGAAGCTAGGTGTGGTAGCACACACTTCGATCCTCACACTCAGGAAGCAGAGGCAAGTGGATCTCAGTAGGTCTACAGAGTGAGATCCTGTCCCAGATCAAACAAAAGAAACATCGATGCTGAGAGGAAAGAATCAGTTCTGACATGTCTCAGGCCCTAAAGGTCCAAACAAACAGCTGATCCTCCCAGAAATGGTATTTCCCTGAAATGTCTTATTACAGAATCTAAAGGTGAGAAAATAGAACACTAAGAGCAAGGCAGCAGTATGTCAGACATGTAGGGAAGGAGCAGGAGAGAAGCAGTGATTCTAAACTAGACAGAGGGCAGGGGCACTGAGACAGAGCAGTGGGAAGGCTGCAAAGTTTATTTCAATAATTAGACCATGAATCAGCCTTCAGAGAGACACAGGAAGGGATAATACAATGTACAGGGCAGCTGAGGCCAGACTGAATGTGAAGTTTGCGATTACAGTCAGGAAGGAAATCGCCAGGGCTTAGCTAATAATTTACTTCCACATATTCCAAGTTGATGAGTAGAGTGATAAATTCACACTAGGATGCTGAGGAAATACTATTGACAATAAAAGAAGTGACAAAGAATAGTAAATATTAGAACTAGAGGGGAGTGCTGGCCCTGTGCTCTAAAGAATAGCCATGCCTCCCGAGTCATGCTGCCTGTGAGCACCTGTGTTTAATTTGAAGGTCTCCATCCCTCTTGCATTATGAGACCTAATGAGATCATGGCTGGAAGTGGTATGACTGACCTTTTTGGGGCTGAGTTATACACATTTCTGTTTTATCCCCTAATCTTGGTGATGAAATCACTATTGCAAATTGAATCAGTGTTTCACTATGGCTGCCATGCAAGTGATTATTCTCAGTCCACATTTTCCTCCTTAAATACAGGGTAACAACTAACAACTCAGGATCATGTTTATTTATGGAAAACAAAAGAATAAGGAAAACCTGTTACATCTCCTTTGTAAAATGACTTCACAGAAAAGCTATGGTAGCATTGAATTTTTAAAATTAACATTAAATTATAATTTTAAAATGAACTTTAGGTAAAAAGTTTTTTGAGTTATATTTTAAGTTTGAAAACTGATTATGGTATTTATCAGCCTCATTTTCTCTATAAATAGTGATAAAACAAATAATCTTAAGCAAAAGCCATTTTGATGTGGTGGGATAAATGCAGTTTTGCATTAGGATGCTGGTACTCCAATGTCTCTAAGGCATTGCCTTTCATATATAAAACCTGCACAGTAGACTTTAATCAGGGAAGTGGTGAGGAAATAGTTCTTGAGCTTTCCCCCTTCCTCTCCCTGGTTAGTTCCATACCTAAGAGCATAAGCATGACAGCTCTATGATTTATAATCATAGATTGAAGAAAATATCCTGTGATATATATTCTGTTTTTGATGATGTTATCAATGAGATTCAATGGAGATGAGTTAATTGGGAATCCAGTCTTGCTTCCATTGTTGCTCTTTTTGCGACTTTGAAGAACTGTTTCCTAACATGAGATTGGTTTTGTTTTTTTTTTTTTTGTCCTGTAAAATAAAGCAGAATACCTTGAACTTGGAAGGCATTCAGCAAATGCTTATTAGAAATACAGTGATATGTTGGTCACGATTCTGGTGGCAAACAATTAAAACTTTAATTACTGGCATGAAGTGACTTCAGTACATAAGATTTATGTAGCAAAGCTCAGGAAAGTGTAGGGTAGACTTCCTAGAATCATGGACTTCCCAGCTTCTCTGTTTGAGTGGTAACATGGCCAGAAGCAGTTCTAGACATGTGTCCTCATGCACTTTTTTGACAGGAAGGGAAAGGATCCCTTTTGCCTCTGCTGACATATAAAAATTCTAAAGTAGAATTCTCATTGACCTGAACATGCTTCCCACTATACCTAATAAAATCCAGGAGAGTGACAGTGCAGAAGTAAAAACGTGTGCTTATGCGAGTTCATTGATGACTTTAAACAAAAGAAAAGGGGTGGCATATGTGCAGGGCATGTTTAAGGCATTTCAGTTTCTTCCTATACTAGCTGTGGAGAAACATGAAGCCTTTTCACCCCTTTTCTGTTTTGATAGAAGTGACTTAGGGCTCTACCTTTTCAGAAGATTTTTGTAAGTACAGATACCTGGTCTTTCTCTAACCTGTAAGGACTGTGAAGTCGTACTACCCTTGTGAGAGTTTATTTCTGGAAATTGAAAGACAAATCCCCAGTTCCTTTGGAGTTTAGCACATGATCCTCACTTGTGGGAGAAGTGGCTACAATGTCATTTTAGTAAAAAGTCTTTCCTGCGTCATGCTTATTAATTCCAGCCTGCACTCAGCAGATTGTCTAAAGTACCTAACTAGCTATAGTTCCCTAGACCTTGCATTAGTGTGTGTTCTTTTTACATTTAGAATATCCAACCAGCAGCTTAAAATTGGCATTAGTGAAGTGTTTACACATTACAAAAAGAAAAGAATAAATGCCACAAATCATAACTCTGCCCCTCTCATGGATAACCAGTTGTTAACCCTTCACCACCATCTTCTAGAACTTTTAAATATATTATTTAATCCTCATGAAAATCTTGTGAGGTAATTTTTATCTTCAAAAATTAGTGTTTTAATAGAGACAGAAAGCAAAAAGTTTGAAAACACATCATGCTTTGTTTGTTTGAACTTAGTTTTTGCTTGCTTCGAAGCCTACGCATTGCACTTTGGGTGACTACTGACTGACAGCAAACAGTGATTTTGCTTAATGGCTCTTGCATTTACATTGTCCTATCAACTACCACTGAGCTGCCAGCTTTTCTGGCAAAAAAAAGTCCTGAAGTCCACTCAGCTAGAAACCTCAGGGCACTGAAGCTACTGTTTTCTGTATTCCACATCTTGCTTCAGATGGTTCATTGGAGACTGGTTGGAGTGCAGCAAGACTTGTGATGGCGGGATGCGCACAAGAGCCGTGCTCTGCATCAGGAGGATTGGACCATCTGAGGAGGAAACACTGGACTACAGTGATTGTCTAACACACCGGCCGATGGAGAAAGAGTCCTGCAACAACCAGTCATGTCCACCTCAGTGGGTAGCTTTGGACTGGTCTGAAGTAAGGAAATCTGAAGCTCCATGTTTTGAGATGTCTTAGTTATCAATACCAAAGCATTTAATATTTAGGCACACCTGAGTGTGGGGATTAGATTACTTTGAGATATAAGAGTTAATAAGAAGCCTGAGCTAATAGATAGGCCAACCAGTTTATAATTAATATAGACCTCTGTGTATTTCTTTGGGACTGAAAGGTTGTGGGATTGAGAGGTACAGAAAACTCTGTCAACAGTTACTCTCAAGAGGGGAATAGTAGGACATGGGTGCTATGAAGGAGGGAAAGAGGAAATCCAATGGGCCTCTAACTGGAGAGAGGGGAGTGGGTAATACAAAGAAAGAGATGGAAAAGGAGATATAAATTACACTAAGGATGCTTGAAAAAAACAATGACAAAATATTATTTTATAGGCATACATAATTAAAAATATGATTTATATTTTTCATGGAGTTGGGCCACACAACTAAAAGTGAACTACCTAAAAGTGAATTTGATCATATTATATTTTATTATTACTTGCCCAGAGGTAAGAGACTTTTGGAGCAAAAGAACTCAATGAGAAACTCACCATTAATTTAGTTAGAAGTACTTGTAAAGTGAATTTGAAATAGCATTATAGTGGATACCCATAAGGACTGTTCTTACTGGTGCTCCATAAACTCAGCATCAGTGATATGTAATTAAAAACTGAAATTTGTGGGTGGGTCAAGAATTTTTCTTACCCTGAAACATACTGGAGATCAAGAGATGCCTTTTTTAGTGTTTCATTTCAAAGGCCCAGATTTTTTTAATATCTAATTTTTCTAAGTAATAGCTTATTACATGATTATAGGTATGAGTTCTTTACAAATCAGTTGTAACTTGTGATATAACCATACTTTTTGACGTTTTTTACATTTACTTGAGTGTTGGGGAAGGAACACTTGCTACAGTGCATGCATAGAAGTCAAAGGACCTCTTATAGGAGCTGATTCTCTCCTTCCATAATGTGGGAATTAAACTCAGGTCGTCAGGCTTGGCAGCAAGTCCCTTTACCATTTTACTTGCTATTTTACTTACTTGGGCAGTTTTAAATTACATGTATTTTTTTATTTGTATGTGACTGTGTATACATGTGGACTTGCTCATGCCATAGTAGGTATGTAGGGTCCAGAAGACAACTTGTTGCTGAGAGCTGCCATGGGCGTATATAGCAGGTGACAATTAGTGTTCAGCAGGTCGACCCTTCAGACACATGATTTCTTGGTGGGAAACCCCACCTGAAAAGGCTGCAGGGTCACTGGCTGTGAAATCAGTTGCTCCTGTCTGTAATTTATCACGAGTTACTTCATTTCTTCCCTAAGAACTTCATTTCTTCCCTAATAACAGCTTTGGGTGTATTCCCTCTGCTTGTGTTTTTATCTTGTGAAAATATTCCATCTACTGGGCAAAATATAGCTGTGGATGGTCAAGAAGATGATGCTTAAGCTTCATAATTCTGATGAATAGAAAAAATACTAGGATATTTTACATTACTCAGACTGACATAGGATTCTCAGTCACAGAGACAGCCTTTTATATAGACAGCTAATGCTAGACTCTAGAGCAGATTCAAACCAGACTGGTTGCCCCTGGAGACAAATACTTGAAATCATTTTCCCAGGTGTTGTTTTGCTGATTCAGGGTCAGAGTTTGAAGCAACTTTAGTCTGCACAGATTCCCCAAGCTCAAGGTTCAGCCAATTGTTTACTGTTCGGGAACCCTCACCAACTTAGAGCCTCCAGCAAGGCAGGTCATTGTGACACTCCTAGCCTAAGAGAAACTACTTATCTTGGGTTTTAAAATGGGTTGGGCCCTGAAAATGTAACTTAAAATTGTTCAGAGTTTGGCTGTAGGAAAGATCAGAGGCAGCAGATAGTTGTGGCTGGGCAAAGAGAGAGGGGAGAGAGCAAAGAAAAGGATGTAGAGCTAACTAGGGAGACGTTTCTGAGTAGAGCATTGGAAGGAGAAATGTATAGCTGATTAAGAAGCTGTGTAGAGTAGCGAGAGAGATTTTTCAGAGAGGATTCTTTTTCAAGATAAAGTTAACATTAGAAGCAGCTGAGTTTCCTTATTTTTTTAACCATCAGATAGAAAAGTTTAGCCCAAAGAAAGAGAAAAAGTATTTCCTAAGAAGTTTAACCCTCACCACCTTCGTGGATTTTCTTATTTACCTTAGTACTGATTGGGGGCTGGTCTCCCTAAGTTACAACTTGTGGAAGTCAGTTCTTTTCTTCCACTGTGTGAGTCCTGGGGATTGAATTCAGATAGGCAGTCTTGGTGGTAAGTACATTTGATCACTGAGCTACCAGTCCTTCATCTATAATTCTAATTTCTTCTATTTTTGTATCTGGAGGAGAAAAAGGAAGCTGAGGGATATAGTATACCAAAGCTCAAATTAAGTATTATTTATTCATTTATGTTATTATCATATGTAATCTGACTGAAACAATACAAGGGCACTTAAAAATGATCTTGTGGAAGATTTTAAGGTTTTAAGGAAGGTTTTAAACAGTTAGCTCTTGACTCATCAATATGACAGCATGTGTGTGTGTGTGTGTGTGTGTGTGTGTGTGTGTGTATGTGTCTATATCTTCCTAATGTTGTGACCCTTTAAAAAGTTCCTCATGTTGTGGTGGCTCCAACCATAAAAATTTTTTGTTGCTACTTCTTAACTCTAATTTTGTTAATGTTATGAATCATAATGTTAATATGTGTGTTTTCCAATGGTCTTAGGCAACCCCTGTGATAAAACAATTCAACCCCAATGTAGTTGCAACCCACAGGCTGAGAAACTTTCAAATGATGTTTGAAATAGAAGCATATCAGTAAAATATAAGGTTCCTTCTGTATTTAATTTCACACTGATTATACTTACACTTCTTTGGAATTTTTATTCTATCTAGTTGATCTTTGAAGTGATATTCTCAGAAGCTCAGAGACATCCCTGGAGTCTGCCTGCATCAGACATGCAGGCTGAGGTCACGTTAGTCATATTTCTGACATCTTGTTTACGATCTGAGTCAAAGGCTTAGAGAAAAGAAGTGCTGGGAAGTAGGGTGCACATGTTGGGACTAGCACTTTAGAGAAAGCATTAGTAGCTGCTATTATTTCTCCCCAGATGACCTAGGAAAGCTATCGGGGCAGAGCATAATTTAAGAAGTGTGGACATTACTGTCTAGTTGAACAACCATCTTTATTGCGATTATGTTTCAGTCAAGAGGGAGGAAATGGCTATTGTCTGCCATTCCTGCTTATTTAGCAAAGGTAGGCTTCATTTTCCTTACTTACCAGGGAGCCTAGGTCTCCCCTAAATGGGTTAATGGAAGAAGGATAAACAGCACCAAAAAGCCAGTGTGTGAGCAGCTGAAGAGTAAAGCAGAAGCCCTGGGTATCAGAGGATCAGCACTCTCATGTGTGAGAAGGTGGCGCTGGAGAGAGCAGGCAACGTTAGATCTCTTTTTAAGCCAACCTTTTCAAAAAATGTATTCTGCTTTCTTTTGACACACCCTTGAAAACTCTCCTGCTCCTTCTGTTCCCTCCTCTGATTGCATGATCAGAAGGATTGCTGGGCAGTTACACTCTAAGTGACCCTGTTCTAAGTGGTATCCCCCTGCCTTTAGTATTTTCTTAGAAGTGATTTGTTTTATTTCATTTTATTATCATGCCTAAGTAGGACAATATTTAAAGACCAGAGTTGACAGTCAGGCTATAAACATGGAGTATTTGTGGCTAGCTCTGTGGGGCTGAGACCCAGTGAAGTCATTGAATAAGAATGTGTGAACACTTCTCAGCTTTTGACTAAGATCAAATGGAATAAGTGTGTGCAGAAACGTGCAGTAGTTCCCTTTAATCCTCAGGGACCCTCATGAGATGCCTTTCCTCTGAAGTCCATAAAATGTGTTGTTGTAAGGTAAAGGAAGGAAGCGGAAGTACTAGGAAGTAGTAAAGTATCATGTGGGAAATGATGTTTGCATGAAGTGTAATTCATGGTGGTGGAGATGGAGACAAACCACAAAGGTGGAAAGCTGGATCAATGAGACCAGGCGAACCATATGGGAAGAGTGAGGAGGCAGCAGTCCGGACACAAGGGTGTCGCTTTTGACTGCGAAAGCGAGTAAGAGATCAAGGTTTTTGACTTCTGATTTTAACTCCTAACCCTTCCCTCCTCTGAAGGGATCTCAGAAGAACTGCATGTTGTCCTTGAAAATACATCTTGATGAGTCTTTTTCTAAACTGGAGGAAATGCATTCACTACAGATTCATTGTTATAAAGAGACTATGTAGAATCCATGATTTTTTTTTATCTAAAAAAAGCTTCAATATTTTTCTCCTGTGTCAGTATACCATACTCAAAGACTGCACATAATAAACAAGTCAAAAGCCAATGATGATGAAGCACACAGGAATTTATTTTATGCCCACTCTCATAATATGTGGCATTAGCCTTGTGTTCTCATACATGTCTCCTAAATAAAAATACAGGCCTTTGACCTTGGTTACCCTCACTCATTTTCTTTCATGACCCCCTCCACTTCAATCCCATTCTATAGAACAATGGTTCTCAACTTTCCTAATGTTGCTTCCTTTAATACAGCTCCTTATGTTATGGTGACCTCCAACCATAACATCATTTCATCACTACTTCCTAACTGTAATTTTACTACTGTTGTGGAACATAGTGTAAATATTTTTGGAGATAGAGGTTTGTCAAAGGGGTTGCGACCCACAGGTTAAGAACTATTGTTGTAGCATCTCGGGAAATATGTTTGGATGAAAGATATGAATTACAGCTCACACATGTGTGTAAGTCCTCAATTGACTAAGAGGAAGAAGAGTATTTGGAGGAAGGATCCAGAAAGTGAGTAGGTGACTTAAAGAAGCATCTAGAGACAGAGAAAGGAAAGGATTTGTGACCTAGGAAGAAGTGTCATTTTCTCAGCATGAAGAATAGATACCCAATTCTTAAGTTTGTGACTTATGGACAGGGAGAAGTCCAGAGTTATTTTGCGATAACCCTGTGCTGCAGCCATGTGTTCTTGACTACCACACAGTGGAAATAGTTGATCTACTCCACCACCAGCTTGCTCCACAAAGACACGTTCTTGTGGTCTACTAATAACATAAAAGTAATTTCAAAGACTACACCCAGCAAGTAGGCTTCCACATTCCAAACTCAGCAGACTCTTATCACAACTAAAGGAGGCCAAGGCTGGGGGGAAGAATGGAGGAATAAGCCTATCCCTAATAAAAGAAGAAAATGTTAGCCAAGAAAAGCAAACATTGAATTTAGCTCTTAAAGACCTTGGGGAAAAGATTAAAGTACTTCCCCTTAAACTGTTGAAGGAGCTTCATAGTGAGAGCTTTTTCTTATAATGTGTATTGTATACATATGCACCTTTACTTCAATAGTCTCTTCACATTCTCCTGTATTTAAACTGTTGTTATTCAATATTTGTTTTTATTTCCAGTGTACTCCAAAGTGTGGTCCAGGATTCAAGCATCGGATTGTTCTGTGCAAGAGCAGTGACCTTTCTAAAACATTTCCAGCTGCACAATGTCCAGAGGAGAATAAGCCTCCTGCTCGCATCCGCTGCAGTCTGGGCCGCTGTCCTCCTCCCCGCTGGGTGACAGGAGACTGGGGCCAGGTATGGCAACGAGACTGTGGGATCCTTTGAGACACTAACCTGAGCTTTCTGATCTGATCCTTGTGAGGGCTCCAGACAGGAGTGAGGAAACTCATGGAAATCCTGAGTATGAGATTTCCCGTGGTAGCTCTTGAGACCAGCTGTGGACACATACCCCTTAGCCACATTTCTCCACACCTGGAAACATTCTGCTCTATTGCTATCATTATTATTGTTATTGTTATCATTTGGGCTTTTTGAAACAGGGCCAAAACTCTTGTGTAGGCCATACTGGCTTCAAACTCACGATCCTCATGCCCCAACCTGCTAACAGGGATAATAGACATGCATTACCATCCAAGCCCCATATACCCCAAATATACTTGTTCTTTGGATCCTACCATATCAAGTTCAAAGTCAAATGGACTCAGTAAGCAAAAGTGTAAATAACCACAGCATTCCAGTCCTAGTTCGTAACTAATTCAATAATAAAACAATTAATACCAATGTCTTAACTTTTCTACTCATAAACAAGACAATTCCTTATACCCTCACAGAGAAGTTTTTGGGGCCTCAATTAAAACAGTGATGTTATTGATAAGATATAAATATTAATGCTTACACTTCACATTACTTTTGTCTGATAGATACTATGAATTAGGAAACAGTACACAGGACTTTTGGCATGTGTCTTATTTATTTTATATCAAACTCATTTTTATTTTATTTTTTAATTTCTACCCTTTTTTTG
>JAQHUG010000177.1:794662-832203 GCA_028555095.1 Dicrostonyx torquatus
GAACTCACAAAGATCCACCTGCCTCTGCCTCCCGAGTGCTGGGATTAAAGGCGTGCGCCACCACCGCCCGGCTTACCTTTTTTAATAATAGAAAATTTTAACATATATTTATTGTATGTGACAGGTACTAGGATCGAACTTGGGTCATCAGATTTGGCAGTCACCCCCTTTACCCACTGAGCCTTTTTGCTGGCCTAGTTCCTATTTTCCTTCCTTTATTCCATATATATGTGTATAGGTACATACATATATTTAATTTATATATTTATCTTGCTATTGGTCTTATTAAATTCTATAAAAACCAAGTTGGTTCTTATCACAAAAGTAACTGTGTAATGATGCCTATATTAATTAACAAAATTTAGTCATTATGCAGTATGTATGTATGTATGTATGTATTTTTTAAATGTCAGACCATTCTGACAAATGAATATAATTCTAGCAAGCAAAAATAATTTAAAAGAAAACCAAATTGGTATATTTTACATAAGAGGGAAGTTAAATGCTTTTCTTCTAAATGTCAAAGAGGAACTCTATTTATTTTCACATTAAGAAAATAATGCTCAGCTGTGAGTGATCACTCATATCTATAATCAAGGTGGGGGTTCTTGAGATCAGTCCAGCCTGTACTACATACTGTGACTCTCTTTAATAATAATAATATCACAGAAAGTAATTGGCTAGGGCCTGGAGCAGTGGCCCAGTGTGTAAAATGCTTGCAGTGTGTTCATGATAACCCAACTTCTAACCCCCCAACACACCTGTAGAAAAAGCCAGATGTGATGGAATATGTCTGTGACCTTAACACTAGGAGAAGTGGTACAGAGGACCCTTGGCACCTGCCAACCAGCTAGTCTAGCTGAACCAGTGAGCTCCAGGCTCAATGAGAGACATTGTTTCATAAAATAAGGTAGAGAGCTACTGAGGAAGATTTCCAACATCAACTTCTGGCCTCCACATGCACATACACATACATGTACACACACACACATACATCTCACAGCACACATATGCCACACACACAAAGGAAAGAAATGGATTTCTAGTTCTCATGGAGCCCAGCAACGCCTATTCTGCCTGGAAGATGTTCAGTATCCATACAGTATATAGAAACACTTTGCTCTGCACCCAGGCCTGTGGGAAGAAGTAAGAAATAACCAAAGTGCATCTCTACAGAAGCACTTAGTTTAGCTTACAAATTCTCAATTTGAATATTCCTGATAACTTTATGCATTCCATTGCTAACATTATTACATTATTAACAAAATGTTTCACTGATAATTTAGTGGTACATAATTGGTATTATACTATTGAAGATTCTATATAGACATGATGTCATGAGTTGTATTTTAAACCAGGAAGTTATTTCCTTCGTGTTAACTGCCTAACACAGATTATTTCTAAAGTGTATGTAGCTGATAATTCCTGAGGAAATTCAAGGTACTTATACAAGCTCCTTTTAAATTTTTATTTATATTATTTGTACATAATGTGTATGTGTGGTGTATATGTATGCACACATGTGACACAGTGAGTGTGTAGAGACCACAGGACAACTTTCTGAAGTTGATTGTCTTCTTCCACCTTTATATCCCAGGAATATAATCCAGTCATCAGGTTTATGGTAAAAGAGCTTTGCTCACTGGGCCACCCTGTAAAGCCGTCAAATTCTTACTGACTGACCCAATCACCACTGCTGTAGCCTTTTGATCAGATTCAGAGTGCCGATCAGGCCATCAAAGCTATATCTGAGCACCTATAATAACAACAATCCAAAGTCAGCACTGGCCTGACGATTGCTGAGTATTTTACTTCCTCTGTAGGATTTCTTTTCTTTACTCCCTTGTTAATTTCGCCAACATTGTTTTGAACAGTTGTGATAGCCCAAGAAATTACCATCCGTTGTCTTCTGAGTACTAGACTGCTTCAGTTTTCTAGGGCAATAATGCAATCATTGAGTTTTGAAATCAATTCCATAGAAAAGCAAACAAGTGATTATACCTCTCAATAACAATTGCATGTGGACTTTAAAGGTTAATATGTGCAGTTATTAAAATAATATCTTTTTATGATTAACGTTGTGAAAATCAATACTTTATTTTTCTGTGTCTTTGAATGTAGTGCTCTGCTCAGTGTGGTCTTGGTCAGCAGATGCGATCTGTCCAGTGTCTCTCCTACACTGGACAGGCATCTGTTGACTGTCCAGAGACTGGTCGGCCTCCATCCATGCAGCAGTGTGAGAGCAAATGTGACAGTACTCCTATCTCCAGTACTGAAGGTGAGTGCCCCTTGGGAAGGCCTGGAGTCTCTGACTCACCTCTACTGTGCCCAGCATTTGAAGGGTCTCACAAAGATAGTGAGTTTGTTCCAAGCATTCATGAAAGCTGCTGTGTGTGCCTTCCTATAATCAGGATGCCTGTTCTATCCTGATTCTTCCATTATGTGTTTAAAACTAACATCACTCAACATCTGGAGTGAAATTTTTCTTGTCTATAAAATGATATGGCAGTATGGATATCTTTATGGTCATATCTAACTTAGTGTTCTGGTTGACCTTCTGACAGGCTGGCACATATGAATTGCCACAAGTTCAAGGTCAGTATGGGTTACATAGTGAGTTCAGGCCACCTTAAGGTACAGAGTGAGATTCTGTCTTCAAAAGCCAACAAAACAAAACAAAACAAACAAAAACAAGCAAACAAAAAACACAAAAAATGAATAAATAAAAATGGAAAACTTTTGTTTCTCTTTGGAAATGACTTGGAATGCTATTATCAAGAGTTAATTCTTGCAAACTAGACATACCTTTAGTCACAGCACTCAGGAGGCAGAGGCAGACGGTTCTCTGTGAGTTCAAAGCCAGTCTTGTGTGTACCAGCACTGCCTAGCTTTCTTTTTTCTTTTTATTATACACTAAGAAATCCCCCTATTAATAGCATATGCTTGCAAAAATCTTGAATTTTTATCTTTCATTTAATTTGAAGTACTTTATCCATGAAGGCATCATTCAAAATGTCTTGAATGGTTCTATGTGTGAGATTCCTGAAGTTATCCAGAATATGAATATAAATATGGTACAATCAGAATTTCAGGCTTCCTTCTTATATAAAATATATGTACAGGCTTACCTATAACATCTGAGACCATGGATTTAAATTATTTAAAGAGACCCAGCTATATGTTCTACTTTAAGAATTTTATAATTTGTTGATAATTTTTTAATGAAATTGAAACACTTATAAACCTTTTCAAAGGATATCTGTTCCTTTTGGTCAGCTCTATGCAGTTTGAGGATGTTCTACTTTCCCTTGGGATTCAGTTTGAGGGAATGATCATCTTATATGACGTGTACAGAGTCCTTGCAACTTTGGCAAAGACCTGATTGTTTATCTAAGGCTCCACATGGTGTGTTTGGTATAATGTGGGTTACCTTTTTATAAAGGTATAGCTGTATCTCACATTAATTCAAAATCATAATTCTACTGTGCAAACCTCTAGATCTAATCCCATCTATTTTTGTTGTTGTTATAATAAGGAACATCCTGGAAATTTCGTTTTCTTGAAAAGAATTCAAAATGAATAGTAAACAGAAGCAGTTTTCTTGAAAATAGATGTCTTTTAAGGTATCTTAATTTTAAAAAATCTCTCTTCTGTAAGGCTGTCGCAAAGAACTTTCACTCGTTAGTTATTAGCAACCCATCTCTTGGGTTTAAGAGATCTGTTTTTCTTTAGATTTGGAAGATGAGAGGCTAAGTGGGAGAGAATGTGGGACTAATCCATGAAACCACTCTGCATGTCCGACCCTTCATTCTGTTGTGTCACATACATAAACAGTCTTTCTGTATTGCACAGTATTATACAATCTTTGCAACAATCTTCTGAATCATATTATTGCTGATAAGGAAACTGAGGCATCGAGGTACAAAAGAAGATGGTAATTTGCTCAAACTACAAGTCTAGGAAGTAGAACTCACAAAAGGCAGGGTTTGAACCCAGGTTTGACAGAGCCTTGAAGCATGTCAATTTCCACTATGTTTGCATGCTAGTCTTTTTTTCAGCCCATGTTCACCTGGTATTTATGATCTTTCTGCCACAATCTTCCAAACTGAGATTGGAGGAGTATGCCTCCACTTCGGCAACTATTTTTTTTTAATTTAAAAAGAAAGGTAGAATGTGCTATGTGAAACAGTTTATGAAGTTCTAAGGGACTCTGAAATGAAGATCAATGACTTTAACCTTTTGGATCAAGGCAGCCTGCATAGACTAAGTTATCTGTGAGCCAAGTGTAATGTATCATTGGTAAAGTCCAAGGTGTACTCAGAAAAGTGAAGGCAGTATTTGACCCAAATCTTAAGTGTCACTTATGTTATGTCTTAGTTATTGTTTCTATTGCTGTGAAGAGACACCATGATCACGGCAGCTCTTAAGAGGAAAACATTTAATTGGGGTGGCTTACAGTTTCAGAGGTTTAGACCATTATCGTCATGGTGGGACATGGCAGCATGTAGGCGTCATGGTGCTAGAGAAGGAGCTGAGATTCTTCATCTTGATCTGCAAGCAGCAGGAAGTGACCTGTGACACTGGGCATAGCTTGAGCAAAAGAGACCTCAAAGCCCATCCCCACAGTGACACATTTTCTCCAACAAGACCACATCTCCTAGTAGTGCCACTCCCTTTGGGGGACATTTTCTTTCAAACCATCATAGTCACTCACAGAGAAGGGATGCCGTGAATGTCAAGAGAGGGTTTTTATACAAATATAATGACTTGGTTTGGGGGGTCAAGTCAGAGAGGTAAAATGTGCATCTTATAAAAATCAGAAGGACCAGTTTCTAGTTAATAATGGAGAGTAGAAAGGACTGTACTTATCAGGAGAGTCAGTTCCATTGACTCCCACTGAGAAGCTACTGGAAGACAGTTTAGTAGTTATGAGGGATCTCTTGGGATCTAAAACATAACCCTTATTTTGGATAAAATGGTCTGTAGTTAAAATCTTGAGAATTGTTTTAACTACCAAGGTTTAGTTAATATTGCTCACCTACTCATTATTTTATTATGAAATTAATAAAATTTCAAGTATGCAACAAAGTTGAAAGAATTCTTCATTGAACACCACCATATAGAGTAAACTATTACATTAACAGTCTAGTAAACTTGCTTTATTTTAGATATAATCCATCCTTCAAGGTGATAGGTTTTTTGGGGGGGCTTTGTTTGTTTGTTTTTGTTTGTAAAAATTTTACATCCATACACCATGCATACTGATTACTCTTACCACCATCTCCCTACTGACCCTGCTTTCTCTCCTTCCCTACAAATCTCCCTCACACTCATGTCTATTTGTTTTGGTTTTGTGGCCCACTGAGATTAATCAGGACCATATGTGCGACCATGCGTTTGGAACTATCCACTTGAGCCTGGTCAGTTCAGCAGACAGTACATAACTACAGACAGTGTTTTTAAAGAACCTACTCTATTCATCGTGCCATCAATCCATTTACTTTGCCGGACACCGAGACTATGGAAGGAATACTACAAAGTTCTGTCCACAAAGGGAGCATAGCTTGGTAGAGATGGCAACATGAAGACTAACATGGTGAGCAGTGTTTTAGCAGAAATATAAGGAAGCTCCTCGGTTGCCCAGGGGAGTATAATGAACAGAAGTGCAACTGGCGCAGTGAACTGGAGCTAGGCATTGGAGGCTCTAATAGTTTACCAAGGAGATGCTAGGGTGTGGGGTATTCCTGGCTGAGGCAAGTATGTACAGTCACCATGGAATGTGAGTTAGATAAAGAATAAATAAACACACAGAGATGAAAAAGTGGGGGAAGGTTTAAGCCAGTCAAAGATAATAAGAGAAAGAAGCAAGGCATCAAGAAATTAAAATAGTGAAAGGAAATAGGAGAAGGAAAGGGGCAGTGCAATTTACCATGGTCAACATCTGCTTTCGTTCCTTTCTTTCTGAAAGCCTTCAGTGAAAGGTTAAAACTTCATAGGCAGGATCCTGACAGGCTTGACAGGCTGCCACTGTGAGGGTAACACCACACTGCTGCCAAGAGTGGATTATAGATAGACTGGGTACCACTGCTTAAACTACTAAGGTTTTCAAGTGCATGTGGCAGCTGGGTCTAGCCCATTCGAGCTCACCTGAAACCCTATCTCCAAATGCTATTCTACTCATTGTTCCTGCAGTTTCCAGTTTCTTCAGAGTTTATATGGGGAGTCTTTTCAGCTGCTCTGTCTGTCATCTAGTGTTTGTTGCTGACAGATAATGACTCATGGTATACCATGAGCTAGTAATTAACCCAGAAAAGCTGTGGGTAGTAAACATTGGCCAGCTTGAGATGGCACATGGTGGCTTTACTGGGTCTCAGTTTCCCCCAAACACACTTCTCTGAGAAAGTCTGGCCACCTCCATAAATCTCATAACAAAATCTGTGACAAGTCACTACAGAATTTAGTCCTTAATATGGAATTTAATGTAATGAAAATCAGTGAGAACAAGAAAGGTCATTTGAAGACTTCGATTTAAAGGAGATGGGGAAGGCCAGGATAGATATTCTCCTTCATCACTTCAAGGAGCTCCAAGTCCATTTAGCATTCAGTTCATATTCCTGCCTGTTGACCTCAGAGGGAACTAGATTTAAGTTGGGATTATACCATCTTGAGGTTCAATGTGGGTGATGTCCAGAGATAAGACTGAGGCGGGAGGAGGATAGAAAGCAATAGTCTGTGTTAATGTGAAGTCAGAGTGATCTGCGATGACTGATGTCACTTTGCTTCGGGAGCTTGTTAGTTCATCCTTTGCTGCCTAAATATACCCAAAGCCAAAGGCTCTAGAATAGTTTTATCTGAAAAGTACACCAACACCAGCTCCGGCGCCACATGTCCTTACACCCCTTTGTGCTCTCATTTCTTGCTGGGTTCTTCATTTCCACAGATAAGTTGCTGATCATAGCTTTTAATCCAAAAGATATGCCTTAGATGTTCAACTTATAGTTCATTTGCTATGCTCGTCTGAATCTCACAAGGAGCTTATGGGTATGGAGGGGCCGCAGTCTATCTGTTCATTC
This sequence comes from Dicrostonyx torquatus, assembly GCA_028555095.1. Classification (NCBI taxonomy): domain Eukaryota; kingdom Metazoa; phylum Chordata; class Mammalia; order Rodentia; family Cricetidae; genus Dicrostonyx; species Dicrostonyx torquatus. The sequence continues at coordinate 801,736 of JAQHUG010000177.1, forward strand.
TGCCTTACTGTGTGCATGCCGAGCACTCCAACTTGCTTATGGAAGCTTCTTCCACTGGGTATTCTAGCTCATTCCAATGATACAAGTAGGCAAGGTCTGCAGTGTTTGATGAGCTTAACACAGGTGCATCATTGTCTGAGAAGTTGGTCTTATGTTACTTGAGCCAATCAGGCTTTAACAGTCATAATGAATCTGAATCCAAATGTGTCCTAAACCCATAGTCTCTGTTTAATTTTGAAAGCAGCGTTTTGAAAGATTAATGCAAAATACCCAGGAGAAACTCATGGCACTGCAATGATAAGTATATTCATAGATTTTCTTTGAAGTTGGTTATCTAATTTTGTTATTCAAATCTACTAACGTCTATATTTCCAGAGTGTGTAGCAGGTTACTTAGAATTCTAATAGTAGATCTAGTTTATATAAAAAGAGTTTGGGAGCACTGAATGAGTTATTCTTACTGTAAATACTTCATGACAGTATTTCTTCATGACTGGGGTAAGGTATAAAGAGAAGAGACATAATGTTTCCTATTATTCACACAGTGAGGACCTCTCACTCTTCCAGTATCCTGGGCAGAAATCAATAGAAAGAAGATTTTTCTCCCAAGAGCACACTTGGCTTGTACACGATGAGAGAGGAGACAGAATCAGACTCCCTCATCTTAAACCCTCATCTTCTGCCTCTGCTTCTACTGTGTAAAGGCAACAGAAGAGCAGCCCCTGCTAGCACATCTGCCTGTCGTGGAGAAATATGATAGTAGAGACCAAGTCTTTAAAACAGACCAAATGCGGGAGACATTATGGCCTCCCCTAAACCCAGAAAAGCCATTTAATACTTTCCCTAAAACATTTATTTGCACATTATGTACTACATGATACAGAGAAACTTTTAAGTGCTAACTGAAGATCATTCAGAAATTACACATTTCTGTTGTGATTTTTTTACTTCAGTGGTGGGAAAATGTGATTTTGTTTGCTTGTTTATTTTCCAAAAAAGTCTGCCTTACTGTGGTATAAATCATGCCACTCCTGGGCTCCAAGCCAACATATCACAGCAAGACTTGTTTGTACATCCATGGTATTGCTAGTGTTCACAATAGCTAAGTGATGGAACCACCCTAGGTGTCTCACAGCAAAGGAATAGAGAAAAAATAGATGTTTTAAATATATAAAAAAAAATAAATTTATTTCATGTGGAGGAAAATGGATGCAACTGGAAATAATCACATTAAGTGAATTAAACCAGTCTCAGAAAGACAAATATTGTATGTTTTTCTCACTTATGTATCAAATAGATACATAAGATCATTTATATGACATAAAAATAGAAGCAAAAATTTCTAGGAAAACAAAGGCAACTAATGGGAGGGGGTAGTAAGATGGAAGGAGATAGTGTACGTGTTTAGTGCACAGTATATACTTGTATGAAGATGTTCGTATGCAGCTCAGTACCATGCACACTGAACACACAGTGACAATTTTTTAAACTATGATAATTACTTGTATGATATATCAGCTCAAGATTAGATGACAAGAAATTGCATCATAATTTTCACATATTTTGAGAATGAGGCAGACTAGTAAAGCGGTAAGTTTTATAACTAAGACCTCTCAAATATATCAGCAATATGTCAGGCAAGACAGCCTTCTCTTGTCAAATGAGAACAGCAGTGCTCAAGTAGAAATCACCGGTACCTTTAGTCCTGGCTTAGAGATTTTGGAGAGTCTGTTCGGCTTTCTATTACAGTGCGGCTTTAAAACTTTGTATATCTCTCATTTGCTCATATAAGTATGATTAGAAGAAGTTAAGAGGAACAATTCAGTCTACCATGAGTGCCAGTGACCTACAAATGGTCTCCTTTTCTCCCAAACATTTCCCTCTTCTCTAAGAAAGTAGGTCAAACTTTCAAAAGTTAGAGGACCCGACTGTGGTACCCTCCAGACTGGCCTGCCACTGTTTCAGCTGGTTTGGAGACTTCTGTAGGCAGACGCATTGTCATTTAAATTCCTAGAAGCCGCCCAAACAAGAGTGGCTTCACAGTCAGACAAACCTGAGGTTTGACCCAGTCTTTATAGCCTTCATAGGGACTAGCTCCATGACCCAGTGTGGGTTCCAAAACCCGTTTGAGCTTAATCTTTGCTGTCTATGAGAAGCTGACATTTCACATACTGAAAAGCAGTAAATATAAAAGTATAATGCTGCCTGAGGTTCTGCCTGACATAAAGGAAGTGCTTGATAAATTACACTTTTTAACGCTGTCACTAAATTAAGCTTTTGTGGCATTAAAAGACTGAGCAAATAAAAATCCTAGTTGTGGCTGAGCTTTGGTGAACACACTTGTATCAATCCAAATGTGTAATGAACTGATTTTTCTAGCCACAACAGTTCCTGGAAGACAAAACCAAAGAGTAGGAACTGGATCTTCCACCTGGCCATGCATAGGAGCTCTACACAGCAACAATGTCCTGCATAGCCTAGGTGTCTCATCAAGGTCTGTGATCTGAGTCTAGGTCACCATCCTCATCACTTGCCCAGGCCTGTCCTGGCGCTTGGCTGCTGGCCCCATCATGGTCTGCCTGCTCTGTTTAACAGCTTTCTGCTAATTTGCTTTCTGCATAAATATGCAGCCTTTTCTGGCAGCCAGTCCTCACCTGTCTGATCTCAGAGAAATGATGTATGATGGCTGCTGTCAGAGGCTAATGAGAGGGGACAAACTGTGTGCTCGCTGAGCTGGATGCCTTGGCCAGTGTTCTCCATTGTATGCATTACTTTACACATACCTTGCCAACTGAGCAAGGCTTGTCATGCTCTCCATTTCTGAGCTATAGCCCTGAGGTATTTAACAAAGGCCACGTGAATGTTGAAAGTGGCAAAACAAGTGTTCAGCCCCCTCCTCTCACTGTGTGCTCACTAAGAATCAGCTCCTGCCTTGCTAACCTTGATCCTGCTTCTAGGGCCCGATGAGTTTCCACTCCCAAGCAAGTTAGCTGAGAACTAATTTAGCAAGGGTATTATGAAGTTCAGAGGAATAGACACCCTGAACTTGCACCCACCCACCCTCACACCCCCTGCTGACTGGGTACAATGCAAGGCCTCAGCTTACAGAGGAAGGTCCAAAGTCCAGCACCCACCAATGAAAAAATCCTCTACTGTTTATTTTTAGTTAGGCAAAGACCGAGGAATTTATAAATATCCAATTTTATTCATTATGCATTTTAAGCCAGTTCATAAAGTCTAAATCTAAGGGTTAAAACGTCTGTGAATTTACTCATACTGTGCTCAACTCACAGTTTTTCTGGTCCAGCAACTCTTCCAAAAATGGACTAGTAATTCTTCCAATAAAGTTGTAGCCCAGAGAATACTGCTCTCTGTTGGGTCTCCAAACTGATTTGCATGTTTGGGGCAATATTTTCTGAGTAGTAATCAAAATACTGTGTCTTCATTGAGTTTAGCAGGTAACCTTTCGCTTCCTTTCCAAAATCAGGCAGGAAAGACGCTAGCAACTGCCAGTAACAGTAGCAGCAATTTCGTCTCCTACCCTTTCTGTCTCCACGCTACAGAGCAGATGTGTCGAAGAGTCTATCATCTAGTTTTCTTTTTAGTGTAAAGTTTAAAGACATCTTAATGCCCCTCCATACCATTTCAACCCAAACTTAAATTTACTGAGATTTCGAATATAAAATTTTCTGATCAAATATCTAAATATTGTTCTCTTTTGAATTTACTCTTGAGTAGGGAGCTAGATAGTGGCAGAGTTTATAGTTTTAGAAGATTTCAGGGCTGTTTCAAATTGTAAGAGTTGCTGAAAGAGCCTTTAAACTGAGAGTATAAGACTATTCCTCACTCTTTAAGAGGAGCTGGGAATGCTCCCCTTATTTTGTCCTCAATTTTCCATACTTATCACATATAACATATCTTTGGAATTTGGGCAGATTTCTGAAACCAAGACAGAAGAAACAAACAACAAAAGTTATTGTTGCATTGGACTGTACTCGGGTCTTCATGAGTCTGACTTGCCTTACATGGTTTTCACAAGCTGCTGCAGTATAATCAGGTGGAGAAATGAGAAAATACAATTACTGTGCTAACAAATATTTTTAAATCCCCCAATAAAATGACCATAATGCTAGAGAGGAGTCAGTTTTTGCAGCAGTGGGTTGAACTGATGGAAGAGAAGGGTGTGACTAGTCATGGAGGCCCCTGTGACCAGTCTACTGCTGCAACCAGCCCCAGTTGGGCATGGAAAAGAGTCATTCGCTCCCTTCTGGCTCAGGGATTACAGACTGCAACTGTGGTAGCTCCAGTACTGAGGAGAAACACACACACAGGAGCAAAGAAACCATGTCTCACTTCCAAATTAAGACAAGCCATTCCTACATCTTTCCGTAGCCCACAGACTGCTGCCCTTTGAGGCCAACCCCTCCCAGCTTTCCTCTTTGTCTAGTGGAGTTACCGAAGCTAGGCCCCTGCCAGCAGTCCTTTTCATGCAGGGGTTCTTGTGAGACATGTGGACTTTGGTATCAGATAATGCAACTCGTGTTTGATTTTGGATAACCTTACATGTTGAATAAAAACCTTGAGAAAGGAGCAATAAAAGCACTGTAAGAAAAATGACTCATGTTTCCAAGATGTCTAAAGTGATCACTCATCCCAACAAACGGTAATTCTTTCAAGACACAGTGGGCATGTATCACACTTATAAAAGTCTGGAAGAAAAGCCCTGCATTTTTTAATTGTGTTAGAATATATCAAAAGAATGTTTCTGGTAGGCTGTTCCAGACAGTGTGCTTAAAAACAGAAACAAGATAAAAAAAATCACATGGACATACAAGTGAAGGGGGATTGGCCAGAGGGATCCCCGCTAACAGGGCAGGCGTATCGGCTTGTTTATGTGACTCTAATTGTTTTCCACTTTCTGCCTAGAGTGCAAAGATGTGAACAAAGTGGCTTATTGCCCACTGGTGCTGAAGTTCAAATTCTGCAGTCGAGCATACTTCAGACAGATGTGTTGTAAGACCTGCCAAGGACACTGACCCACGGAAAGCCAGCGAGTCTCATCGTGGAAATGCGTCCATCAGAGAGAGCCACCCAGAGGACGAGGACTCATGTCCTTACAAAGCATTACCCTGTGGAAAATGTAACCACTGGTCAGCACCAGCTGACAGGATTTCAATATTATTTTTACTTCTGTGAAGTGGGATTTATTGATCCAAAGTGCTGGACACGCTATTAGGAGGGAATGCAAGATCGGAGAGATCCAAACAACACAGGGAGACTCACTTACTGTGGAACGTTTGTGTTCTTTCGAGTAAATCTAATAGCCTGTTTACCTCCTTGGACCATTAAGATAATTTTTATTATGGACTTAGCAATGACACTGAATCCATTTGTATTTAAGACTGTTTAAATGTAGTTATTATGACTTGGTCAACTATGGAAGTAGGAAAGATTCAGAATTCTTAAGTCATAGCTTAAAATATTTACGATACTTTATCTCACCACAGTAGCAGCACAATTTAAATTATAAAATGGGCTTTGAACTTTAATTTAAGAAAAAAAAATATAAATCAAAAGTAATGAAAGTTTGTGTTATTTTTCTTTATCCCACTTAATTTCCTTAGGAAAACACTGCTGTGAGCCATGTATAAAACTCTATTCAACTGAACAGCAAGGGACTTGGTTTGAAGCCGTGCAGCAATCGCTGCAGCTGGGCAAGTCTATAAATTCAGTGCTAAGAGACTGTGGCCAACTTGCCATTGTGCAAGTGAAGCTGAGATTTCCATTAAAACCTTAAGAGAAAAACATTTCAATTTCATGCAGCAGCCAGACCTAGGGTATGGCAGAGCCTGAAGTACCAGGCCCTTTGCAGCCATCACACAGGATGCCTTACTTCTTGTCTGAGTCTCCGTGACTCCTTAGTGTTTACATCCCCACTAGCCACAGACCAGCTTCTGCCCTGTTGGACTGTTTGTTACACGCATGCTAAGCTTATGGAGATGATGCCATGCAAAAGATAGCCTGGCTTACTAAAGTCAAGCTGCCCTTTTGCAATTTGCTGACAATACGATGGGTTCCAGATGTCCCTTCTTTGATATGGTCGAAGGGCATTTATTTATATGAGAGCAAGTGTGTACGTGTGTGTATGTGCGTGTGTGCAGGTACGCCTGAGTGTGGGGACAGATGAGTTTGCTTGCATATAAATGTGCTATTCCTGTGCGTTTTAAAGTAGGGAAGGAAAACAACCAAAGAAGAAAAGCTCATGCAGAGAGATCACAAAGTATAAGTTCAATAGTCACTCAACCAAGTGATTTTTATGGGTGTTCTGAATGGCAATTAAATGTGAAATCTGGTTTCCTGGGCAAGTGAAGCCCTAAAATCACATATTCCTGAACGGAACTGACTAGGTCTTCCCATCTTCAAGCCTCACAACTTGCCGTCAAAAGACTCTACAACTAGATTTTTTAAGGGTACTTGTTTATATTAATACTTTGTACTTGAACACTCGTGGCTTGTAGTAGTCTTTGGTGACTGTCCTTTGTGTCTAGTACACGTATGTGCACATATGTGCCCCAAGCATACACCATCATCGAAAACACCAACTAAATGGCTACTTTGTAACAAAGAGAATATTTTCACTTAAGAGCATGTCTCATTTATATCTACCGCTGTGCTCTGAAATTATACTTGAGTGTGTCACATATGTGGTGACTTTAGAAGAAACGCTGTCACCAAAAGCCTCCTCAGCTTCTGGCTTGCTGTGTCCAGCTGGGCTGGATGCTACCCCACCCTCCAGAGTAACCAGCCACATATCATTCCCTGCTTCTCTCTCAATACCATCCCCAAGTTTTCCAGAGGAGGCTTTCAAGGAAACAAAAAGTATTGCCAAGACCTCCATCTAACTGCCCTGAGAAGACCAGCCCAAGTGTCAGTGTAGCCCTTTCATTAAAGGAAGGCAGCCCATGGAAGCCTGGCCTAGACTTGAATCCCCTTGGTCCTTTTCAAAGGACAGTTGACTTGGTGCTAATGTGTCCTGGTAAAATAAGGAAGACTGGGTGATTGCTGAGGCAGTTTAGATATAGGCTTGCTATCCAGATCTGATTGCTACCAACATAAACATTAGTTCATACTTTTATTTCAAGAGGATTTCTTACAGTACTTATAAAAAGCTGTATTTACCTCACTTGGAAGCTAACATCACAAGGGCTCTGTCCCAGGTACTGTGCAGCTCCTGCCTCAGCTGTTGCTAATGGCAGAGATCAGCCCGTGTTCTCTCCAGAAGCGTACCAGCACTGAGGGCAGGCTACTTCCACCGGCAGCACAGCCTTCCAGAAGGGAACACAGCATGGGTATAGCAGGAGTCAGTAGTTTCAGTTAGACCCTGAATTTAAATCTGAGCAGGTTAAACAAATCAGAAAGTATCTCCCATAACACATTACAACACCGAAGTTTCTGCAGCCACTCATGTGGCCGCACGAATCTCTGTTCTACATGGTAACAGAAGGATCTCAGCGGAGGCTGGACTGCTCTGGCAGGCACTCCAAAAGTTGTGAGCTATATTGACTACTTAGGGTACAAGAGCACCCATGGCTGGGAGCAGTGTCTGCCACTGGTATAAAGGCCTACCCCCAAAAGAACGTTAAATGTACCCAAATGATTGAACCCCTGAAGACAGGTATGGTTTCCCAGAGTAGTCCATTTCATTAGGAATTTATGTATTTGAGTGAATGTTTTATAGGTATCCTTAATAATACAGAACAAAATTACCTTTGTATTATTGTGATTAGTTGTTGCTTATTATTTTATACTCAGTATTAATGTTGTACACTGTTGCTTTTTTTTGCTTTTGTAAATTATATTCTAATTTATTGCCATGTTTCCTAACACCTGCCCTTATTCATCCCCATGCTTGTAATGAGAATGAAAGACATTTAACACTTGATGGAGTGAAATTTCATACCAGGCACAGATTTTTTTAACATAGATAATTCAGTAAATAATAAAATAAAATTTCAGCTTGTAAAAATGATGCAGATGAAATTGCCTATTTCTTGAAAAGCTGGTGTTACATTTGAAGCAGAAAGTGCCTAGTACCTTTGAGTACCATCCCTAGCCTAAGTTTACCCAGGCAGCGCCATGATGGAGGTGTTTACAGTAGGTACCATTGCTAGTCAAAGCTTACCCAGGTAGTGCCATGATGGAGGTTTTTACAGTAATCTTATCATGTCCTTGGGGATTGCATTTGTCTGAATTTATTACCTCTAATAAACACAATGGCTTCAAGATTTCTAGTGGACTAACCTTGAAGAATAGCTAACCACCCACCAGCCCATTATTCTAAAGCTAGATAGGAACCCATGGCCATTGCCACGCACCTTCTTTAAACCATTACATATTTTCTCTCCTCCCCTATAAATTATTCGTGTTATTAAAGATACAAGATGTTTCACTGTGGAAAGAGTACTAAACAATGAACCCATACTTGAAGGATTGTTCTATGATGTGTCTGTCAGGTGCATAGAAACATAATGGGCACAGACATTTCCCCTTAGGCTGATGATAATACAGAAAAATGTGACCCTATTTAATGTTTTCTTAATAATAACCTCATCTGTTAACTAAGATGTGAATTTTTTTTAACATGATGGTGTTTTTACTCCACCATCCCTTATTCCATACATACAAATGCAGTATTGCACATTAAAATAAAATTAACTGGCCCAGACATGGTAGTATATATCATCATAGCACTTGATAGGACCCTGTCTCAGATTAACCTGTCAAACATCAATCAATCAGTAAGACTGAGCCAAATGAGCTGACTAGATAGCCTTAGAGAGTGTTTCCCCTAGGCTATCCTAGGCCCCAAATGTGATAACACTATAAACAATTAATGAAGAGATGATGGGAACCAAGCATTTAACCATACGCCGCATTTGTAAAGCCTAAGTCTACTAGGGTTAGTTGGGAGACAGGACACCGAAGAAGGAAACTTACATTAACTTAAGCTCCTGGGACTGTAACAGATCTATTTTTGTGCTTTGCTGTCAAGCATCCAGTGAGATGCTCTCTTTCCTGTTGATGCATATCTGTAAAATGCTACCCTGCTACTCTGACTCGCAGCAGATTCTCCTGCTCCCTAGGGCACACTAGTCCAACCCCTAGGCCAAAAGTCATGGTATTTGCACAAGTAAATTAAGAATAAAATTTTATATTGACCTGGGTTACAAAAATGTGAATTGAAATGGCTGGCATACAATTAATTCGTTTAAAAAGAAGGAGAAAGACGGCTGGGAGAGATGGTTCAGAGGTTAAGAGCACTGGTTACTCTTCCAGAGGACTGGGGTTCAATTCCCAGCACCACTTGGTAGTTCATGAATATCTGTAACTCCAGTTCCAGGGGATCTGACACCTTCGCACCAAAGCACATAGAATAAAATTCCATAAATTATACATTGTGTGTGTATATATGAGAAAGAAATGTAATTTGGAGAGAGAGAGAAAAATCTTAGACAAGGAGAAGTGGCAATTCTAAATAAGCAGCCGCAGTACAGACGCTGAATGAGTCCCTGGGTAAAGAGAATTTTAATTCGCATCATTAGAACACATGGGCTAACCTAGCACAGGCTTCAAAAGAACAGCTGCTCAAAGTAGCTTTGTGCTGCAAATTTCAAGACTCAAGCTCAAGCTCAAAAGCAAGGTGATCTTCCCTCTCTCCTCTTTCTCAAAGGGTTACTGTCTTAGTACTCCCTGAAACAGATGTAAACAACTGTGATCAGGCCACGGCAACACCATCCAAGGCGCAGTGTCTGGGGCCAGAAACCAGGCCTTGGGTTGACAGGGGAGGGAAGCCACTATTATACCGGTGTTGACTTTTGGTTCATGCCTTCCTCAGCCTTTTGAGAGCCTTGACCTACGTAAGTATTGATAATGGCTTCACCACAGGGTCCTGTTTTCATCAAAATGACACACGACCCCGCAGTGCCTGGTGTCTTTGGTTCTGGACAGTGAGGAACCTGAATATTATGTGTCATCCCCAAGGTTACAGAGCATCTTGTCTGACCAGGTATAGTTCATTATCTGGGCCTTATTACTTGTGAAAACCAATCCTCTCGGATCTTAAATTGGATCTCTCCAGTGCTAGTCAGCTGTAGAAGTACCTGAAAGAAAACTTAAAAGAAGGAAAGACTTTTCTTGGCTCATGGTGTCAGTACATGACTGGCTGATTCCTTTGGTTTCAGGACTGTGTCAGGGGAGAAAGCAGCATGCTGGGAAGGCCTGGGAAAGCTGCTCCCTCAAGGCAGCCGGGAGGCAGACAGAGGAAGAGCCCCAGCCTGTGCCCTAGCAGGGGTAATTGTGGGTAGCAGGTAACCTTATGTATTCGCAGTACTGTGCACACAGTAAATTGTTGTTGGGGGTCACTGAAATCCCAAACAAACAGCAGTAGGAAATGTCGACCTAGAGCCACCCCAGGAGTGGAAGCAATCAGTCACCCCTTCATCAGACCCAGATCTACTCAGCAACTGTGCCACTCACATCCTATGCTAGGTACTTAGCATTTGCTCCCTCGCTAGACAGGTTACAGCAGAACCCAGAGGACAGCACCGTCAGCTAGCTAGTAGTCACTATCACAGGGTCAGTGAGAGGATTGCTGCTTCCTTGGCGGGGGTGGGGGGGAATGCTGTCTACATCTGGGATGGGAAGTTGGGGAAGAGGCCCAGAGGCCAGAGAGAACCTGACTAGTGAGTCCAGAAAAAGTGGGGTCCTCATTCCTAGAAAATAGTAGGAAGGACCCCAAGGGTCCAAGTAGGATGAGCCTTGGTACGGTGGGTGCTCATGTTCGGGGAGGAGAAGCAGTGTCTGATGACAAAATGACTGTTGAGGACCAAAGCGGATTGTAAACGTGTAGTTAGCATTTGTGGGAAAGGAGGTCAGAGCCAGTCTAGGACAAAAGATGTCTGTCATAGCCATCTGCAGGGCATATTCACCGTCTGGAAAGCCTTGCTGTAAGTCATGGAGCCCATCCTTGTTCGACAGCTCCCACCCCTTTTCCAAACATCCAGAATGACCTAGTTGACCTCCTTGAGCATAGAACACAATGATTCCCATGTTGGCTTCAGCATAGGAAGAACGGTGAGTTTTTCTCTATTTCAGTCCGAGTAGGACCACTGGGACCTGAAAACTTAGGCCATCAGGTTGCCGCCAGTGAGAACATTCTTTGACCTTCTGTGGTAGGTCCACAGAGTGGAACCAGGTGTTCTTTCAGCCTATGCCAGAACGCACCGGCCACCCAACTGGCCTCCTGCCTCCAGCCCATGGTGGGCTTAGTCTGGCCCTCTACCAAACAGCTGTTCTGAGAGCCACAGGTGGCCGCCCACGTTTGTGCCCAGCCAGCAGCTGCACTGGCCTGACTCAACCTGGCAAGATATGTGGCTCTGCCCCTCTGCCCCTGCTTCTCCCTAGGCCAGGTTACTTGGGGGATGAGCAGGAGAGCAAGCCAGCGTTTCATGAAACACACTCACAAACCCATCAGATTGCATAGTGTACTCTTCTTCAGTGTCATCGGGATTGGTGTGTCTCAAAATCGTATTAGTCTGACATGAGTGACTAGAACGTCAGTTCCCATCTGTTGTGTGTATGAGTGATAGAATTTTTTAAAGAATCATTTCCTGGTGCTGCCCATAGTTAGTCTGAAGATAAAGGACAATGACGGGCCAACTTTGGAAACTTCTGTCAGAGACCCTCCTACGGACTTAGATGATAATGGCATACAAGAGCATATTGGACAGACATCACTCACAGAGGTGGCTGAAGTGTGTGCTGTGAGCCAATGCGGATAGGCAGAAAAGTAACCACAGACAAACGGATGAGAGCAAGGAAGGATTTGGTTCATAGTTTTAGACTTTACCAATAAGAAACTAGCAAGATGGCTCGGCAGGGAAAGGCAATTGCAGTCAAAGACCGGCTACCTGAGCTTGGTCCCTAAGACCAACACGACGGAAGGAGAGAACTGGTCCCTGTGAGTTATCCTGTGCCCCCACATGTGTGCTGTCTCTCTCACACACAGACATTAAGTAAACACACAAAGCATTTTAAAAACTTTTGAACACAAAATAGCAAAAGTAAGCATTTGTTTTGAGATTAAAAGAGAACTAACTATGAGAGAATGACATGTCATAGAAGAAAATATAGCACACCATTCTATTCATATAGAGTCCGTGTATTGAAAGATGACAGAGGACAACTGAGCACCACATACACTCAGTGTTGCTGGGTACAAGAAGATGCCATTGTCCGATGTGCTAAAGGCCAACCTCTCCATCAATATGGGATGATCCCACTGAAGAGAAGTGGTAAGACCATGATGTAAACTCACATTTAATAGCAATTTCAGAAATAATTTGTGCAAACTATCCCTATGTCTGACTTTTAAGATCCCCGTGTCAGAACTCACCTCCTCAGATGACTAGCCCTCGCCCGTGTGGCCCTTGAGATCACTTTGGGCTCATTTTACAGTAAAATAAACATTTAACTCACTCTTAAATCTGCTTCTCGAGACCATCTTCCAAAGGAGGCTAGATCAACTTTTCGAAAAACTCCAAATTCAATCTCAAATCTACTGAGAAATCTGCATATAATAATTTTGGTCAAAAGGGGCTTATGGGTTGTACAATTTCATACCATGAAAGGAACTTCAGCTGTGCTGTGACTAGGTGACAAGCCTAGATTGTCCCACTCATCTCAGTATAGAAACGGCAGTGTTTCTGTCTACAGATGACTGACACTGCTTCTTGCTCTAGTCTAAGATTCGGATGCTACAACAGCATGTGTTAAACGTCTGGCTCCTTCCAGTTCTACAAGTGGGAACCTGACCCACCGAATGGTGTTATCTGTCAGGGTGAAGAGAGATCTCAAGTTGGGCTGAGGATTGAGCAACCCTCAAACCCAAGAACCAAGGGCCTCTTCCCAAATCCTGGAAATGAGCAAACAGCTCATTTTGCCTTCAAGGAGTCTCTGAAGGAAACACTCTTGGCTGAGAGGAGCCAATTAAGCAAGGTCTGTCAGCAGCCCGCGGAGTGCTCTGTGGAGTGCGCTGTGGGGTGCTGGGCCTCACTGCTCCTCCAGCCACTGATGTGGGGCCATGGCTCCACACAGAAGAGTGTGAACCTCCACACACAAGGGTGCTTACATCCTGTTAGTAGCTTCAACACCATTCCCTTTGCTTGTGGAAAGTTCAAAATGAACATTACCTAGTAGCAACTCTCTAGCACTGAAGATTCATCTCCTGGCCTCCTTTAAGGATAAATAAACAAACACCTAAACCTCCATGCCGGAGGCTACCAATCTTGAGTGATGGCAGCGAGATTTTTGAAGAGAATAAGGACTCCACTTTCCACCTTCAATGCTGAATTTCCAGCTCAGGTTTTCAGTACAACATGTATATATGTATATAATAAACATACATCTATAACATCTTACATAGAGATTAAGATACCAACAAAAAACTGTTTCCCTACATTTTTTTCTGAAAATTGTCTGAGAATCCATGATGTGTTTTTTTTTTCATGCTGTATATCTTTTCCTCCTTGCAAAGCAACCAAATCATTTAAATCTTCTTCCTCTCTTTAAGCAACTCCTTTAAAAGCTTCCTGGGCAGCCGGAAGTTCCCCTTTCATAATTACCAGCGTCAGTGAAGGTGCTTCTGGAGCCACTGTCTGGATCTAGATGAGAACTTCATTTTAAAGTTGTGGGCAGGGTGTGGCGACTGCTCCTGTAATCCTAGAAGGCCAAGGCAGAAAGACTGCCAGGTCCAGGCCATCGCTTCTAGACTAGCCTGAGTTACATAATGAGACCCTGTTTCCAAAAACTAAAGGGGGGACCTTAGCCACCTCCCTACCACACTCTAACCAGACTGATATTTCTCATCAACTGCAGAATTCAATTGCTGTTAGTTAGGAGAAAGGACCTAAAAGTCAGAGAGATGGCATCGATTTAGGGAGTTCTGAGGAAAAGTGAGTTATTATGTATTTAGTTAATAATAATAATTCCTAAGGGCCCAGCATGCTTAAAGAAAGAATAGTGTCCCCTGTACATCTAGGAAATATTTAATTGGAGAGTATCTTATTTTAGACAATTATCGACATTTGTTCCATTTTAATTTGTACATGTTCAAACCTATGTGCAAGGACAGAGAATAGTTCAGTGACCTCATTCCTCACCCAGTCCCCACAGTGGCCAGCACACAATGGGTCTCGCTTCCATCCACTCCTCTGCCCTGGGTAGCTTAAACAGAAACTACGCCAAATGAGTGGTGTGCGGTTTTGTTATTGGTTGCTGGTGTTTGTTTTTTGTTTTGTTTTGAGAACAACAGAGGTTTTTCTTGGCTCTTGGCAAGTCAAAAGTCAAACAGCTGCAGTACCTGGCCGTCAACAGTCACCCAAGTCACCAAACCAGTGACTTCTGAGTTTGTTGTCTCATACCCAAGAAGAACAAGGAAATGAGGACAGGAGCTGTAGGTGAAGCCTCCCATCCTGGGAGTTGCTTCCAAATGATCACACTGAGGCTTATATTGCTTATAAATGGTCGGCCGGTAGCTCAGGCTTGGTACTAGCTGACTCTTACACTTAAATAACCCATATTTTTTATTTGCCCTCTGCCAAGTGGCTCATGGCTTGTTTCCCCATTTCTGTCACTTCCTGCTGCCTCAGTGGCTGGCTGGTGTCTCCTCTGACTCCACCCTTCCACATTCCATCATTCTCAGTTTGGCTTTCCCACCTAACTTTATCCTGTCCAGCTATTAGCCAGACAGCTTGTTTATTAAATCAATCATAGTGACATAGACTCACACGGTTTCTCTGTTGCGAGTCACACCCAGGAAGCTGAAAACTGGACGTCACCTCTTCTGGCTGAGCTCAGAGAAATGCTGTGAGAACAATGACAAACATGGCCCAGTTGACTTTCAGCAGGGTGAACACAAATCCTTGGCATGGCCACCTTGTTCACACAAATAATTTCGGACCTATTTTGCTTTGAAATCAGTGTGGACAGCTGTCCTGATTAAACACCCTTAAGCTCCCCATGCCACAATTTCAGTGCAAAATTTCCAGCTGCATCATTAATAAAGATAATTCCCTGTGGAAGAAAATGTATAATTAAAGATTACCTCTTCACTGTGGTGGTGTGGTTTCAGCAATCAACTTTCAAATAGTTGGGGGTTTTGTTGTTGTTGTTGCTTTATTTTGTTTATGTCGAGAGGCAATGAGGAACTGAGAGAGCAATAAAACAAACAAGGCATTTTGGTGAGAACAATAGAGAAGAGTTACTCCATTGAAAGCCAGTGTGGAGAGAGAGAGAGCAAAAGACACACAAGAGCCTCTGTGGAAAGTTTAAGGCTCACCGAACCTATGTTCACACAGGCGTACACACATGCACACACATATACATTGCACACACAATGATAAGGCTCACTGAGCTATGTTCACACGGGTGTATATACATGCCCACACACATCTGCACATACAATGATAAAGCTTAGTGGACCCATCTCTTCTTTTCCTCCCTTCTTTCTTCTTTCCAAGCAGAAATGGAATAACAAGAAAGGATCAGGGGCCCAAATCCTTCCTGGAAAAGATGGCCACACCAGAGAGCAGTAGGCCTGAAAACCAATCCTGAACCCTGGTCCAAGAGTGAGTTTTCCTCCAATTGGACCAGTGGTTCCATGACTTGCAAGTTTTGAGGACTGAAATTTCAGAGACCTCTGGAGACAGACAGAGGACAGATCCTGCTTGCCTCTGCCGAGGAAGGACATGTTTGCAGTCTGTCATTTACCTTCCCGCAGAAGTCTCCATTCAAAAAGGAAGTACACTTGAGACCATAAAGTAAGTAGTTTTGCTTTAGAAGTTGTAAGATTATCTCTGTTTTTCCAAGGAATGCCTTTTTACAGATAAACAAACTTTCAGAGGCAACTGACCTGAACATTAAGGCAGGGCAATTCCCAAGGAAGACTGATTTTCTAGGCGGTAGGTCCTTCTCTTCCATCATTCCCCACTTCGTGTCCATGTGCGTTATGGCTCCCTTTATCTGTTCAGTGGTAGCATTAGGGATTGCTGTGATATTTCATTTGTATTTTAATAAATAAAACTTGTCTGAAGATCCATTGGTCAGCCTTACAGATCAGGCAGTGGTAACACACACCTTTAATCCCAGTAGCCACACTAGTTGCCATAGAAACCGGGTGATGCATGCCCTTAACCCCAGTAGTTCACACCTTTAATACCATCCCTAGAGAGATATATAAAATGGGAGGAGACAGCTCACAGACAAAGTCTCATTCTGAGATTCCTGGAGGCAGAACTGAGGTCAAGGTAAGAGCCAGTGGTTGGCTGTTTTGTTTTTCTGACCTTCAGGTTGAACCCCAACCTCTATCTCTGAGTTTTTTTTTTAATATTTATTTATTTATTATGTATACAATATGCTGTCTGTGTGTATGCCAGCAGGCCAGAAGAGGGTACCAGACCCCATTACAGATGGCTGTGAGCCACCATGTGGTTGCTGGGAATTGAACTCAAGACCTTTGGAAGAGCAGGTAATGCTCTTAACCTCTGAGCCATCTCTCCAGCCCCTATCTCTGAGTTTTTATTAATTGTGCTTCCAGGAATGTGTGCAGAAGAGCCGGTGGCTAGTGAGGAGGAATAGCTGTTCTCACTGGTGTGAGAGAAAAAAGATTACTCCAAGATACAGCCAGGACTCAGCCACAGGTCCATGCTGAACCCAGAGGAGGCCATGAAAACTCATTCCTACCTGTTACAAGGGGCCAGGAATGGCAGCAGGGACTAAGGAGCCATATAGTCTCAGGAAACATTACCTGGGATGAGTCTGAAGCTCAGACTCAGTAACTTATTGGCTAGAGGTCCCTGAGCTGCTAAGTTTATCTCCCAGCCTAGAAAATGCCTGAGGAGTTCCAGCCAAGCCTAGAGAAAAGACTTCTGTACTCAAATGGCAAAGTCACCCTGGGTTGCCAGGGAGCTTGAAGAAGCCTGGCCAAACCATAGCATCGCTTGCCTGGTCTCACATCCTTCCACCCCAGTGAATATTAACCATTATTCTCTTCGATTTTAGCTGCTTCTTGAATTAGACACAGAAGTGGAGAGATGCCACAGGGCTGACCTTTGTTAGCTGATTAAAGAAAATTCTAGCAATTCCAGTTGAGAATTATTTGTTAAAATGAGCTTTCTACTGTCTTGAGGAACTGGGTCAACCTACATATGACTTTAAATCAGCTTGTTAGCTGGCAGCGACCCTCTGGTGACAGGTACCATGTAGAAATTATATAAAAGATAAATCATAATGGTAAGCAAAATCTAAATAAATAGATTGGAAAACCTAAAGGTAATCCTCAAGTGATCCTTCCAGCCAAGGGAGAAGGAGACTGAGTGGGTGGTGCTGAGCAAACCCATCATCGGGAGCAGAAACCCTGACCGCCACAGCACAGGCAAGAAATACCCCAATCTGTGAGATATAGTATTTAATTCTTGGGAACACCAAAAATGACACTAACAGGCTTCCAGGGGTTCTCCCTCTAACTGTACACCCACGAGAAGAGGCCTGAAGACATGTGTGTACCTACAGTTACCGCTGCCTTGCTCACAGGAATTAGATGGTAAAAGCAACCCAAGGGTCTAGCACCAGACACATGAATAAACACAACTGGTAGGTGCGTTCAGACCTTCATCCCGTCTTAAAAGAAAGAGAATTCTGCACATTATTTAACAATAACATATCTTTGAGACAATGAGCTAAGGAAAATAAGCCAAACCCAGAGCCTATGTACACTATGGCACTTGTATTAGTTCTCTGGAGTGCTCAGTGTAACAGAAACGGGAAGTAGAATGGTGGTTTCCAGGGACAGAGGGGGGATCAGTATTCAATAAATGTAGGGATTCTATCTAAGAAGATGGAATGATTCTAGAGATAGATGGTGAGGGTAGGAATCCAACTATATTCCTAACTACCTGAAACTGCTGAACTATCTGATTTAAATGACCAGATGTGGTGGTATATGCTTCTAATGGCACTGAAGAGGCTGGGGCAGGAAGAGCACACATTTGAAGACAATCTGAACTATATAAAGAGACTGCCTGGGATGGGGGGAGGCTGGAAGAGAAGGGAGATTAAATGTTTTTAATTTCAGATACATAGGAAGCTGAAGCAGCAGGATCACAAATTCATGGCTAGGCATAGCAAGACCCTGACCCAAAAGGAAGAAAGAAGGGTCTGGTGTGGGGCAGCAGCTCAGCGGAAAAGCTCTTGTCCAATGCGCACAGAGTCCTAGGTTTCATCACCAGGATTATTAAAAATTTAAATGGAAAAATTTACATGTGTATAAAATACCATCATCAAAGAAGGAAGGAAAGAAAGGAGGAAGAAAAGGCTTGCCATCTCCTAAAGATCTATGCAGATATGCAGATTTGGGGAAAGATTCCCCAGCCACAGTCAGGGAATAATAATAATAATAATAATAATAATAATAATAATAATAATAATAATAATAATAATTAATAATAATAATATAAGCTGCATAAGTGAACAGTCTGTGCTCCAAGTGGAACACTGCCTATCTGCCACCACCAGTCTCTCCCTTTCAGCTCTGCTAGTTGCCGTGTTAGGTGGCACCGGCTCTGCAAGGGTTGCCTTTCTGCTCTATTGACTTTGGATGTGGCCATATGGTTCACAGAGCTTAACCCATGGGATGCGAGAAAATGTGCCAGACTCCACCTCCTGTAGGTTGGTGGGCGGCACTTTTTTTTTCATCCTTAGCCCTGAAATTGGCTTGCTCCAAATGGGTGCAGCTTGACTGATTTGTACTTTGGTTTTTTGTTACATTTATTTTTAATGTGTGGGGGGTGCGCACATATGTCATGGCCTGCACGTGATGGTCAGAAAACAGCTTGCATGGGTTAGTTCTCTCTTCTTTCCACCAGGTGTGTTTTGGGGATTGAATTCAGAGCAGCAAGCTTGGTGACACCTCCTTGGCCCATGATTTACATTTTAAATGTTCATTTCAGTGACTGAGAAGAAACATCCACACTAAAAACCAAGAGCAAATGGTGACATAGTAAATAATCATGTTCACCTAGCAACAAAGTGATCCCTCTTCGCCTGTCTGGAAGCTGCCGCCCAGCCCCGCTGCCCCAGTAGAAGGGTGCCTCCTGAACATGTAGCTCTAGCAAAACAAATGTTTTATGGGCACATGCCTGGTCCCCCAATCTTGTGAGCATGACCTAGCTGAAGGTGACTATTCTGAGATTCTATGGGGAAAGCTTCTAGAATTATCTACAGAAGAAGAGACCCTTCTCAGGACCTTATCAGAGACTCCTGGCACTCCTGCCAGAGCATGGAAGGAAAAGCCTCTGCTTCAGACAGACAAGGATGCTCACCCTCAGTGGAGGGAGCCTTCAGCCTTCACTCCTGCCTGGTCCCCAAGGTTTTGTTAGCAGTCCATGTCAACGCCCTGTGCCTCGTGCTCTGTCCCATACAATATTCAGGAATGCTCCTTTCCCAGTTGAGAGTGGTATGTTGCTGAACCTGGGCAGAATCCTCCTTCCCTGATGTCAATCCCTTGGACTTCTAGCTCATTCCTCAGCATCTGGCCAAATTCTCTGGGATCATAAGACCTGCTGCTGCCAGACAACATCTAGGTCGCTGTCCCCAGCTGTGGAGTTTCTCTCAGGGGCCCTGGGCACTTGCCAGGCAGAACATAGCCCTTGATGACAAACTCGCTTCTCTTGCCTTATTGTGAATCACTGTGCTGAGCACAGAGCTGGGAACCGCTCATGCCCAGGGATGCTGCTCTCTGAGCAGACAGGACTCCACCCTGTCCACCTGTGTACTCTGTTCATGCCATTTGCCGGCCTGGAAAGCTGTTGGGAGGGAAGGACACACTGACTCTCTGAGGAGCTTGAGAGCTCAGCCCAAGAGAAAAGAAACAAGCTTCAGTCAGCAGAGAGCACCAAGCCTGGAAGAGATGCCACACAATGATCAATAATCCTCTTGGATCATGAGCAGGAAGCTGGTAGACTCTGAGCCCAGGTACTGTAGGACACACTTCCTAAACCTGCCCACTGGCCTCAGAAGCTCTGACGAACAGAATCATCCCCATTTTGTTCAGAGAAGTTTCGCTATGGAGCAGTGTGTCAACTTTTCCACAGCCGTATGGCACAAATAGCCTAAGAGTTAGGTTTCCTGCCTCCCAGCCAAGGGAGGCGTTTTTCAGCGCTCTCGCCTCTTTCCTAGCACTCCCGCCTCTTTCCTAGCACTCCGCTGATACAAGTGTCACCCACCAAACATCCAAAATATTCTAGGGCCCAGCACGGCTCTGGCTTTCAATTCAAGCTGGCAGACAATTGGTGACATGAAATGGAGATCTTCCCAAGATGGGGTAGGATGGCAGCCAAGAGGGACACATGTGGCTTCCCCTGTCAGCGTCCTCTGCTGGAGGGAAGCAGACACCAGACACCTCTGACACGTGGTAGAGGAGTCTCACTCCTGGGGCTCTACCTTCTAGACACTGGCTGGCTAGGGTGGTGAGGAACAGACATCACACCTGCTCGTTTCAGACTGGGGGTGAAAATGATGGCATGGCTGGAGCCTTGCAAGTACCCCAAGACCCAATGTCTCCTTTCAGCACGTCTGGGACAGTGTGAAATGCCTAGGCCCACATAAAGCAGCCAGAAAATTAACTAGCTCCCCACAGGCATGGCTGCCAAGGAGCTTATCAGCAAAAGGGAAAGAGGCCCTTTCAGCTCACGAGACACAACATCAAAACAAAAAAGCAAACAGAAACAACAGAAAGGGAGGGAGAAAGAGACGGAGATACCAAGATAAAGAGGCAGAGAATTAATTTAACAATAAATGTCGGATACTAAGTTCTGTGAACTCAACTGGCAGTCACTGGAGAGGGCAAAACACAAAGCCAAGAGGAGTGGCCAGTCTTTGACGACATGGCGTGTGGACTATGCTGGACCAGCTGTCCAGAATGACTGAATTGCTATTGATGGGCACAGGCCTCCAGGGAACTGCACTTTGGATGGTGTTGCCATGGCCTGATCACAGTTGTTTACATCTGTTCCTTGGAGTACTAAAACAGTGCCCTATTGCAAGCTCCATGCTTCAGAAACCTAACTGATCCCCCTTAGAGGCACAAGCAGCCCAGCTCTTAGAAGGATCTTCTTGACATTGGTTATCAGAAGGCACACTGTGACACTGTGATGCCTGGAGAAGGCATCACAGCTGCTGTGCCAGCACCTACCACCTGTGTCCCTTGGATACAGTGATGCGCACAGATACCTTGCACAGCTACCTCCCCCACATGTTGATACGATCCCTAAATGACATCCAGTGATTGAATTCCAAGATCCCCCATGCTAGGGCTCTTCTACTATTGTCTGTTTTGGTCACAAACACAGCCTTCGATTTCTCCTCTCTCCTTCTATCCCCTCCCCCTCCATTCCTTCCTTCTTTTCATCCCCTTTCTCCTGTGTTGCTGGGGATTGAACCCAGGGCCTGATGTGCACACCAGGGCAATGCTCTCCCACTAAGCCACATCCTGAGTTCTCCACCCTTCTTTACTGAGACTGTCTGAGTGTGCTGTGTTTTTGGATATTCCTGTGGGCTGCTTCTCTTGAGTGACCATCATTTAAGGCCACGATCACACTGCATCGTGTACCCTCATCCCTCGAGTGCACTTTCTAGAACCTACTGGCTGCTCTGTTCTAAGCACAGCTACTGGATACTCCAGTAAGACTTTGAGTATAGCCTCAACCTATGCCCGGCTCATCAGTCCTATAGAAAATCATTCACCAGATCGTGAGACTCTCACTATTGTCTCCATGGCACTGGAGACAGGGGATTGAGCAACTGAGGAAGGAAAGTCGATTTTAGCAGAAGCTGACAAACGCCAGGATCCAGGACCTCAACGGTGCACCGGAGGCTGTCTGTTACAAGAAAGGTAGAATAAACTCCTCTCCCCGCAACATGTGTAGTTTTTAAATCTTCAAAGGATACCGCAGACTACATTCTTCACTGAAGGTTGCACACAAAATCTTCCTACCCACCACACTTAACTCCATCATAGGAAGGCAAACAGAATTGATTTAGTCCTGCTCTATCTGTACATTTAGGAAAAAGTCCCCGGTGCAGTGGGATGAGACCGAGTGGAGTTCGCCTGTGTAAGATAGCATCCTATAACACCCACGAAGGCATCGCACAGTGCAGTAATAGAGGTCCAGCGGGGTCACCAGTGATGAGACCCAGCAAGATAAAAGGAATAGCTTGGATATCGTGCAACCTGGAGAAGGGAACAGGGTGCAGCAGACTACAGCATGAAGAAGGCTTGGGATGTAGTTTGGAGGTAGAGTAACTGCTTGGCATGCACCAGGCCCTGGGTCCAATCCCCACAGTTAGGGAAAATAATCTGTTAGAGGGAGGGATAAGTGAGAGAATAAAATGCATAGAAGAAGTTTTCTATGAATGTTTTGCTTACATGCGAGAGTTTAAGGAAGGCATGCACTCAGTAAAGAAGAGCTCAAATATAAAATAATAAAGTGGAAGACAAAAAAGCTGAAGCACAGATCTGCTGTTTCACTGCAGGGGAGGCAGTAGCTTGCCAGGACACCAGCACTGAAAACTTGCAGACCGAATTCCCGACAGGAGAACAGAGAGGTTTAGATTGAAAAGATACCATCCTTCACATCCTTCACGGCAGGGAAGCCGTGGTAGAACTCAGGGTGCTTCCTGGCTGTGGCAGTAGGGGTATAAGATGAGGCCACTTGCATCTATCTCTGTGGAACAAGAGCAGAGAGGGTCCCGGGCTAGAACAGAGGCAAAGCTATACCATGTAAGATCCATACTTACGGTCCTATGTCTACCAACTAGACTCCATGTACAGAAGGTTCCACCCTCCCCCTCCGCCCAGACCCCACCCCCCACTTCCAGACAGTTTGAGCTTGGGTCCAAGTGTCAAGCATGTGAGCTCAAGGCGGGTATTTTACATCCTAGGCTAAAATTCAGTGCCCGGTGACACAGAACACGAGTTGACCCTGGTGACAATGGGAGGGTGGCAAATAGAAGCACAGAGTTGACAAGAGATTGTAAAGTCCTGATATAGTACACTTGGGGTGCCTACCTATCTCCCTACCTTAGCTTGACAGCCTATCCTCAAGAGTAAGAGCCTGGCGGACAATATGTGTCATGAAGTCTTGCTTCCTTTGTGTCTTAATTAGGCTTCTATGGCTGTGAAAAAATACAATGAACAGAAGCAGCTTGAGGAAGAAAGGACTTACTTCAGCTCACGCTTCCTAGTAGCAGTCCATCATGAAGGGGACTCAGGGCGGGAAGGCAAGGCGGAAATCGATGCAGAGCCAATGAAGGTGTGCTGTTTACTGGTTTGCTCCCCAGGGCTTGCTTAGCCTGATTTGTCACAGCACCCAGGACCACCAGCCCAGGATGGCACTGCCCACAACAGGCCGAGCCCTACCACATCAATCATCCGTCAAGAAAATGCACTGCAGGCTTGCTCACGGACAGATCTGGTGGGGTCCTTTTCTTGACTGAGGTTCCCTCTTTCAAAATTACACTAGCTTGCATCAAGTTCATGTAAAACTAGCCAGCACAATTAGCAACGGCTGAGCAGGTGGAACCATGGTATAGATGGCCTGTGGAACTTCCCTGGGAACACAAAGCTGGCTTCATGGGTGCAACTACTCTATGGCCCTCTCTGACCCTACAGGATACCTACATTTGGACACTATTGTGGGATGATCTTTTTGCACACTGTAAAGATGTGTCTCGGCCTAAGGCACCTTCTGCTTGGTTTAATAAAAAGTTGAGCTGCGTGGTGGCACACGCTTTTAATCCCAGCACTCAGAAGGCAGAGGCAGGTGAATCTCAGTGAGTTCGAGGCCAACCTGGTTTACAGAGTGAGTTCCAGGACAGCCAAAGTTATACGGAGAAACCCTGTTTCAAAACAAAACAAAAAAGGCTGAACAGCCAGAAGAGGGTAGGCAGAAGTTCTGAGCAGAGAGAGAGAGAGGGACAAGCCAGAAGACTGTCACAAGTCAAATATGCTATACTGAAGAAAGGTTGAGAAACATGTGTTAGAACATAGGTTTAAAAAACATGAGTTAATGGGCTAATTAGGTTATAAGAGCTAGTTGGAAAGAAGCCTAAGTTAAAGGTCAACCTTTCATAGTTAGTAAGCCTCCCTGTCATTATTTGTGGGCTGATGGTCCTGACGAAAAATTATTCCTACAGGACTCTGCAGGTGGACGGCTTCTGCTATAACGCATGGAGGTACAGAGAATGTCAGCTAACAGAAAATCCAGACATGCAGAGATGGCCAACGCAGAGGGCCCATCTGGCCACCAGGCAGAGCAGCTGCCTTAGTCCCAGTCGGCAGTGGAGCATGGGGTCCCAGTCTTGTGATACCGGGCTCTTCCACTCATGGTCCGTGAGAACTTCTGGGCCTTTGTGCCACCTTTTCTCTTCACTGAGCTTATTCTGAGATAAAGTTTCAATTTTATTTCGTAGACAAGAACCTCCCAGCCCAGATGAAAAGGCCTAGATATTATTCCATGAGGTGTGGAGACAGTATACAACAGGTAAGCAGAAGTCCCTCAAACCCACATAAAGAACTTGGTAAAAGGTACCTGGTGAGTGCCTGCCATGTGATGGCCATGCGGGCAACTCAACAGTGTCACCACTCTCAACTAATAAGGGACTCTTGAATTCAGAAGTCAACTTTAGACTTGAGTCATCTGTGGGACATCACCCTGCTGCCCAAAAAGAGAATGAAGAGTCATAAGAAGAAACCCTTGAAACTCAAATGATCTCTTATGCGGTATATTTTCTATTTATATCATATGTTTTTCAGAATGTGTATATATAATAGAATAGTGTTTAAATGGTACAAAATGTCAATTTTAAGGGAGTCTCCTTGTAGTGTATGGGCATTACCGACAGACATAATACACTTCCAAGTACTTTAATGACAAATACATAAACATACAAACACACAAGAAAAAATACTGCTGTGGACACCCACACATTTCCTTCCAAGTAATATGTCATTTCTCAGCACTCCCTTTCCTTGTATTTTGGACACTGTTAAGAAAAAGAGAGTAATGAACACAATTAAACTAGAGAATTAGCACATAAAAACACTGTGGTGGGGAGACATAATTAAAGAGTGAGGTCTTGGACCCAACAAATAAGTGTCACATTGATGTACTGCAGTCTGAATAATTGACTGACCCAACCCCAAGGTTGTGCTGATACCCAGCCCCTGAAGTGATGGTATGAAAATATGGGGCTTTATGGGAAATGGTTGTGTCTTGAGGACAGAGCCCTTGTCAATGGTATTAGTGCCCTATAAGATGACTAGAAGACAGTGTGGAAACATGGAAAAAAAAGAGAAAATCTAGAATACAGTGGACACTCATCAGACTCGGAGGCTGATGCTCCGACTTTGGATTGCCAAGAGCCACGGTAGTAACTTGTGTTGCTCGTGAACGACCCAGCTTATGGTTCCTGCTCCAGCATTACTTGCTGTCTGGTATCTGTCCTACTAATAACAGTGCCACACCATGGGCCTATGACCCAAGTGACCCAGTTTGTCATGAACGTCTACTTTGGCCTTTCTTATTCTTTAATACAACTTCATTATCTGATGTGGGATGTCCTTCTGCATATGTGTTGCTTTTATTGGTTGATGAGTAAATGCCTTAGCAGAATAAAGCCAGGCGGGAAATCCAAACAGATCTCTCTCCTCTCTCTCTCTCTCTCTCTCTCTCTCTCGATCTGGAAGCTGAGACTCCCAGGACAGCAATAACTTCTTGAAGGTTTCACTCCATTTCTTGGAGCTGTGGCCCCTTTGGCTTTCATTTTTGTCTTTGACTCTTGGTGGCCAGCATCAAAGTCTCATGGCTGGCTGCGGGCAGTGCTTCAGATCTCCCAACATAAACAGGGGCCGTAACCACCGCCACCCAATAACACTCACCCAATGCCGATAGAACCAAACAGATGGAAGCAGGGGAGGAATTGAAGATGGGCCATGTGATGTTTCTATAGAGTAAGGTAGTTGTAAGGTAATTGTATACTGTATTCCTGGAGATAGAGATAGATAGATAGATAGATAGAGAGAGAGAGAGAGAGAGAGAGAGAGAGAGAGAGAGAGAGATTTAGCAATCATTTAATTATGACCTAATATTAACAAGATCCAAACTTCTTCAACCCCCTCCTAATAGAGCCTCTCAACTTCCAAATGACTTCAGTTGCTTCAACACAAGCCGCTTTATGTCTGGGGCATCAATTTGATTTACAGAGCATTTCAAAATATTTATATATATTTTTTAGGGTTTCCATTATAGCCTCAGCCAGTAACCTGCTGTGTTTGAAAACGTCTGGACAGTAATTGCTATTGTTTGCAACAGCTCTTTGGGACTCTGGAGAGGGCCATGGCATTTTGTAGAAGCTAGGAATGCAATTACCAACGTTGTGTACATAATCCAAGTGGTCTTCTGGCTTCAAGAAGCGCCACCCCTAGGGGGAAAAGGGACAACAGCAAAGTTTGTTTAATTTTTCTCCTATAGTTGGTCAGTGGTAGGTGGATTATATTATGGCCAATTTGGCAAAAAAGATGATTAGTGTAACAATTCCTTATAAGTACAAAACAACGTTGAATTAAACAAGGAAGAAAAAAAAATATGACCAGGGTGAAGGGCTCTTCTGACCCAGGGTCAGATCTAAGTGTCTGGGGAAGAAATCAGATACCATGGGATGTCTGGGTCCTGGGGTGAGTCATCTTTCATGATGCAAGAGATTGTTTTGTAAGTGGCTACAGTGCCACTTACAAACGAGCTGCTAACATTGGGGCTTTGTGTTTAAAGGGGAAAAAGACAAACCCCTATTCAGTAGGCAAGAGGCCATTTTGGACGAATAGGTCACTGCACAAGTTCTCCCTTCTCATTGGGGATTTAGGCTTCTTAGATCTTATCAAGTTTTGAGGGGGTCGGGTTACTCCCAAATTATTTCTTCTCTTTGGTTTATTTGTGTAATTTTTTTCTCTTCGATGTTATCTGCAGACTGCAAGGCTAACACCCTCTGATAGTGTGAAACGGTCGTGAGAATGAAATAGAGCCCGGAAACAGAATCTCTTGACTTCAAGTGGTTTTACTAACTCTGAAGCTAGAAATAAGGTTTCCTTAAGACCTGTCTTAAAACTTAAAGCAATAGTCTGCCTGTAGAGATGCCCGTGGTTGGAACATTCGTCAGTGGTAGAGCACAATTTCAGCAAGTAAGAGCCCCTGGAGTCCATCCCACCAATAAGAGAAAAGGAAAAGGCGGAACCACTCGTGACTATTTTGTGAGTGCCTTCTGGGCTTTGCCCATCTCCCATTCCTCTCTACCTGTGCCTGTGGAAAGCCACGCCCCCTGGGATTCTGCATTTTATGGGTAACTTGCTCCTAGCTACACAGGTCCTTTGATATAAGGCTTGCTTTACAGCTGGCGGTTAGACCTCCAAGAGGTTCTCTGTAGCTTGTTGAGGTCCATGACCAAAGAAACCTGACCCCGGGCAACCCTGGGTCTTTGTGTGGCTGGGACTTTGTTTCTACTTCTCCAACCAACTTGTTCACTTCATCTTTCTTTGCTCACCCCTGCATGGAATTGCACTCAGGACAGACGCTTCTACCCCACCCCACCCCTCCCACCCCCACGAAACCACCCGATCATCCTGAAGCTCCGCTGGAAGGGGCCCGCCAGGCTCCCCAGACATCTATGACAACAGCAGACGCCGCGCCAGCAGCACACACACGAGCTGTCTCCAAAGCAGAGCCTTGCCAGCGACTCGGTGGGGGAAGAGCTGCCTGGAGAAGGCTAATCATTCCCAGTCAGACTGGCTGCAGCCCACTGCGGCTGCGCAGAAGCAGCTGCGGGGCCATTGTTTCCCTCAAGCAGTGGCCCAGGGCTTAGAAGGGGATCCTGGCCCGGATTCGGTGCTCAGCTAGCGGTCAGAATTAGAGTTTCAAGGAGTGGCTGCGTGTCCAATATCTTGATAAATCACCCAGAAAACTGCAGCAGGAAGTGACGGTCTTCAGGGAGGGTCTTGATGGTTTTAGTCTTTTCTTTTCAGATTATGCAAGTGACCAAGATAAAATACCTTACAGAGTATGGTTTACATAAATTACATGGCTCTGAAATGCCAATTTCGTATCCGGACAGGCCTGTCTTTCAGCCAAGGGCGCTTTTACATGGGAGCTTCACTAGGTAACTTTGTCCTCTTTCATCTACACTTAGTTACACTGGTTTGTCTTTTATTACTGTAAGCGTGGCTTTGGAGTCCAGGCAATGAACGCACTGGCATTTTGGTTCATTCGTTCACTCATTTCAAAAGGACACTGATGCTTTTGTGATGTAAAGATGTTCCCCAGGCAGCAATGGCAGCTTTTGCCGGAAGAGCGGATTTAACAACAAATTCATTATTCTTACAGAATTTTCCTGGTGCCAGGAAAGCAAAGTGAGCTGAGCCTCACAGACAGGGCAGGAGGGTGGGGACCTCCGTGCCCATGGCAATTCAAGCAGTGGAAAAAGGACTCCAGACCCTCCTGGGTTTACTGCAACCAAGGGAGAACGCCTCTTGCCACAACCTAGCAAATGAACTCCATCTCATGTCCCTTACTCAAGTGTGATACCAGAAGAATGAAAGAGGGTCAAGTTCCTTGTCACCGTTCACCCCTAAGTCCGAAACGAGGGAGCTGAAATAGATTTCGTCATGATGTTAGAGCTGGAAGAGTCCATAGAAACTATGAAACTAACCACCTCCCCATCTTTCCTTATACTTTCCAAGTGGCTCTGGAGTGCCACAGGTGTCTATCGGGCGGTCTGTAGCAGGTTGCTGGGGGGTTTGCCTTTGTTTTTTTAGGTGAAGAAGATTTTCCTCACCTTTCTGAGACTCACGGCTAACAGCCGCATAGCAAAAGACATAGTAACAAGAGAAAAGCATAAGAAATCCATTTCATCAGGTTTTGTTTATCTCCTTTTCCGTATGGGTGTTTTGCCTGCATGTATGTCTGTGCAATGTGTATGCCTGGAAGACAGAGGGACAGAGGGCATAAAATCCTCTAGGACTGGAGTTACAGAGGGTCATGAGCTGGCAGGTGCGTCCTCTGGAAGTCAGTGCTCTTAACAGCTGAGTCTCTTAATTAACCAGTGTTGTGGGACATAGGGGACTTCAAAACTGCATACCTGAAGACCTAAAGAAAACTCTATACTCATGCATAGGTCTGATGAGAGCTGGGCAGTCGTGCAGACACAAAGGGTTCGGAAGGATGCCTGGCACACGAAGAGGTCAGAGATCTCAGACACTTGTCTTCCTCTGTGCTTCTTGCCAGACTTCAGCTTAAAACACGGTATGCTGTGAGGCCATCCCGGGGGCCTAGAATTTCCTCGACCCCCAGTCAGTTAAACCACCAAGTGTTGTTTGGTCCTAATTCTGTCATTTGGACCATGGTACAAGTGATTTTCTTAATGTAGAGGACTTCAAATATCTAGGGATAACTACCACATTTCTGTTCAGTCCTCTACTTTCTAGGTCCTGGTCCGAAATCCTTCAAGCTCTCCTCACCTGGTATGGCCCTCATGGGCTTCATGTTTTAATCACACCAACTAAACCCACTGCAGTGGGTTGACATCTTTAAGACATGGTGCCTGGAACTGAGGACTTGTGAATGTTCCTTAGAACCCTCTTCTGTGTAGAAAGCTCCCCAGCACATGGTGCAAACAAGGAGGCATTGTTTACGTCTTCTTCAATATTATCATCCATTATCTTTGTAAACATACATGTGAATTTTCTTGTCATATTTGAATGGCACAAAATTAATTGTAACAGTGCCAAGGAAATGAGCTTAGTTTCTCTTACTGTACCTCCTGTGGTCGTCGACTTTTGGATTCTATGACAAACTACCTAATGCAAATGAACTTACAAGAAGCAAAGTTTCACAGGGATTCCATGGTTATTTGGCCCTATCTCTTTGTGTCTTTGGCAGCACATTATGACATGGTGATAGGTAAAGTGGAACAAACTCGCTCATTCATAGTGACCAGGAAACAAAGACAGCAGAAGAGCCTGGGGTACCAATATCCTTTTCAAAGGCCTGTATGTTCCCAGTGCCCTAACTCTTCATATTAGGCCCCACCTCTTAAGGTTCCTTCACTTCCCAATAGCTCCTCAGACTGGCAATGAAACCTTTAATAGATAACCTTTGGGAAATACT
This sequence comes from Dicrostonyx torquatus, assembly GCA_028555095.1. Classification (NCBI taxonomy): domain Eukaryota; kingdom Metazoa; phylum Chordata; class Mammalia; order Rodentia; family Cricetidae; genus Dicrostonyx; species Dicrostonyx torquatus. The sequence continues at coordinate 832,061 of JAQHUG010000177.1, forward strand.
TAAGATCCAAACCCTAACAAGCTCCCCCACCCCACTCCAAATCTCTTTCCAGTGCTGGGTTTTAACCTAGGGTTTACACACTGAGTAACCTCTCTAGCCTTCTTCTTGCTTTTTCTCATTTTAAGATAGGATCTTACTGAGTC
>JAQHUG010000177.1:840442-903635 GCA_028555095.1 Dicrostonyx torquatus
AAGCACAGGAGACCTGGTGAAGACCCATGCAGGCCCTGTTCATGCAGGCCCTGTTCATGCAGCTTCTGTCTCTGTGAGTTCATAAGAGCTTTGCTTATGCTGACTTAGAGGACTTTTTTCCCTTGGTGTCCTCCATCCCCTAACACAGTAGAAACTTCCTAAAATATATGCATATAAGAAGGTGATCTAAATAAAATTGCCAAATAACAGGGGAGACAGAGTCCATCTGGCCATCTCTTGTCACCGAATGAAGCTTCCAGGACTAGGATTGAGTTATATCTAACACCTGTACATTCTTATAGTGATGAGTACCATAGAGATATCTGGGGACTCAGACAATGAATCCAACAAATCTCAAAATACCCTTTGCCTAGTGTAAAACCACCCAATTAAATGTCAGCAGGCTCTTTGGGGAGGTGCTTCTGGAGTCTTCACCAGGCATGTGCATGAGGTTTTGCAGAGTCCTTCTCCTCGCCTTCATTTTAAAGATCCAAGACCTCAACACTGGTTCAGGTTTGGAAACTGAGTGACTAGACTTGGTTTAGTCTCCCAGTCATACATTGTTGGTTCTGATAGTACACGTAGGATTTAGCTCTTGTTTGATATCCATCTATTTTGCTCCATTGTGATGAATGATTTTATATGTCAGTTGGTTGTATTTCGTCAAACGTGGCTATTTCTATAAAGGTATTGTAGGATGAGTTTAGCATCAAAATCAATGAACCAAACTAAAGGCATTTTCCTTTCATAATGTGGGCAGGCCTTATCAAATAGAAGGCCTAAAAAGAGCCAAAACTGCCCTCTCCAAATCAAGAAAGAATTCTGCCAGCAGACTGACTACACACTCAAATACTCAAATTTTTATCTCTTCAGCCTGCTAAATTAACCTGTAGATTTCAGATTTAGGAGCATAGGATGACGTTTCTAAAAAGAAATATTTTTCTGTCCCTATATACATCCTATAGATGCTGCTACTGAAGGGTTCCCTAACTCCCTCCTGTTCTATTGGCTACCTCTGTAACCACCAGCCAAGGTCACACTCATTACAATAATTACATCCACTGTTATTATGTGACTTTTGAGAGTGACATGCTACCATCTCAGCAGTATTATTTGGGGAGCAAGCAACCTCATTGTTGGTAGTGAACCTGGTTCTTCACTGGCCTCTTTCACCCTCAGGCTTGGCCAGGGATCAGCCATTGTGAAATCTCTTAATGATAGGGTACCCTTCACAATCATGTATTCCTCCTGGGTTTGGTAAAGGTTTATGTTAGTCTGTTTGGGCTGTTCTAACAGCCATCAGCTAGGTAGCTTACAGACATTTATTTTTTTATTCTGGACTTCCAAGATCAAAACAGGCAGACTGTTTAGTGAAAGACATTTCTTAGATGGTAGTGTTTTCGCTGAGTCCTCACATGGAAAAAGATGTGAATAAGTTCCCTGTCTTCGTGAGGGTTTCTGCTGCTCTGCAGAGACACCATGAGCACAGCAAATCTTATTAAGGAAAATATTTCACTGGGATTGGTTCACAGTTCAGTCCATTGGCATCATGGTAGGAAGCATGGAGGCACACAGGTAGACACAGTGCTGGAGAAGGAGCTGAGAGTTTTACATCTGGATCAGCAGGCAGCAGGAAGAGAAAGAGATAGACCCGGCCTGGCTTTAACATTCGAAATCTCAAAGCAGACCTCCAGTGACACATGTCTTCCAACAAGCCCACACCTACTCCCATAAGGCCACACCTCCTAATAGTGACACTCCCTGTGAGCCTATGGGGGCCATTTTTATTCAAACCACCATAGTCCCCAGGGCTTATTGAAAGCACACTACTCTTGTTGTGAGGGTCCCACCTTCATGACATAATAACCTCCTAAAGGCCTGTCTCCTAATACTGTCATATAAACACGGGAGGAGTGTCATGTAACTTTTCTGATATGATGTAAGGGCACATGTACTTACCCCAAAATAGGACACTGACCTATCAAACAAAGTATTCTGTCAAACCCACACAGTGAATTAATTGGGTTTGTTATGGTTACAGGAAAACAGGTGACTCAAGTGTAGCAACAATACCAGGAAGTTCCCTGAACAACTTCCTGGCACCTGGACCACTGAGGATCCCTACGTGCCTTTACTCACAAAAAGCTGCTTGACTGAGCAGTTATGAGCAATTAAACTTCGGTGCAACAATCCTTATACTACTGGGGGAAAGGAAGAACCTTGTGAAATCTGAAGGCTTATGAATCCTTGTTCATAGGGTCAAGGTCATAGGCCAGCTCTTACAGTGCTCACACCTCTGATTTGAAATACAAATGGCCATGTCCTTCCCGAGGAAACAGGTACAAAACAGGGATGGATTCTCTAGACCCGTGGCTCTTGATTGTGGGCCATGGCCCAGCAGGGGTTAAAGGATTCTTTCTCAGGAGTTACCTATGACCATCCTGCATATCAGACATTTGCATTACAATTCATAACAGCAGCAAAATTGCAGTTACAAAGTAGCAATGAAAATAATTTTGTGCTGGGCCATGGTGGCGCACGCCTTTAATCCCAGCACTCGGGAGGCAGAGGCAGGCGGATCTCTGTGAGTTCTGTGGATCTCTGTGGTCTACATGAGCTAGTTCCAGGACAGGCTCCAAAGCTACAGAGAAACCCTGTCTCGAAAAACCAAAAAAAGAAAGAAAGAAAATAATTTTGTAATGGGGGTCAGCACAACATGAGGAACGGTATTAAAGGCTCGCGGCATCAGGAAGGTTGAGAATCGTTGCTCGAGACCTCCCATGAAACATGATCATTGAGTAGGTTTCCCAGCCTACATACTCTAATGACCTCTGTAAATGGAAAAATTCTGTCATCTCAACCTCTCAAAGTATGACTCTCACTTTCTATGCTTGAAGGAGTCATTATGGCTGGGAATTTGCATCGCCTCCTAGTGTCCTTGCCCTGGTATTACATTCTATATTTTAATCAATAAACTTTCCTTTCTCCAATCTTGTCCACATTAACAAACTCTCCACCCAATCTCACATGCTAGTTCTTTAATCAAGCAGCTTCACAGTTCCCTGGCTCCCAGTAGAATATGTCATTCTCACAGCTCTCTGTGAAATAGAACTTTCCTTTCTGTCAGGCCCTGTTGGTCCCTCATTACCTAATCGTGGTCTGGGTAAAAGGAAGGGCATCGAGGATAGACCCCAAGGGGAATGAGAACTTCATCATCTTCAAGGAAGATGGGACTGCTGCCCTTTAATAGGGAAGAGAAGGATAGACCATTTTAAGCTGGTTCCAAGATACCTGTGGATCCAAGATCGCTCATCAGTATATGGTTCTCCTTCACTGTGTCTGAGTCCCATTCTTTTCTAACTAGAGCTTGAGCCTCCACAGGGCATGCGCGCCGGCCACATGGTTGGTAGTTCAACCTGGTTACTCTGCAGATGAAATCTTGCTCTGAGCTTTTTTTTCTCCGTCCTGAAGGAACCGAGACTCTCTGTATGATCCCTGGGATAACTTTTGTTTCAGACTTCACTTCCAACCCTTACGTGTTCTCTATAGTTTGTTTCTTGTGTCACATTGCTTAGCATAGTCTTGTGATTCCATTGGCCTTATCCTTACTGTTATCCCTCAAAAGGCCAATATTTCCCTTTGGCCTCTTCATTCCCTTCTGCTAGCATACTACTCCAATTTTACCAATAATAAAGGTTCTATTTATAGCCAGTTTTGCACTTTATTGTCTTTCTACCTCAGGCCTTGAGCACATATTTGTCAGCATATCTGTACAGTGGCTACAGCCTCTCCTTCCAAGCCTGTTCCTTGGTCTTCAGTTTCTCTTCATGCTTGGCCAGTGGTGCATGGCTTTAGTCTTCTTGGGTCACAGGTTCAGAGGGCAATACTACTTGTTGCCCTTGTAATATTTCTTGAGTCTGGTTAAGACAATGAAGACACTGGCGATGGATTTGCAGGTGACTACTATCTTGGAGAGCTTGGACATAGCGCCACCAGTTACCTTGGTAACGCGAAGCTTGTACTTCCGATGGTCTGGTTGCTTTAGCAGCTCCTCCTTCTTCCAGGCACGCGAATCCTGAGTCATGATCTTGGTCATGGCTGTGTTGCCAAGGTTTTGTTGAGGAAGCACTTCCACCTAACACTGTAGTTTATTATGTTCCACCACCCATCAGCTATACTGTGAGTGAGTCTGGTTCGTAATCCATTCTTACCATCTGTACCTCCAGACCTTTCAACTTCTCCAGACTGAGACCGGAGACGGAGCTTATCACACAGAGGATATCCCTGAGATCATTCTCTGTGAAGGAGGGAATGAAGCCAATTAGGTAAAGGAAGATAAGCTACAAGGTGCCCCTTATAACAGTCATAGCTAACCCCACAGAGAGTCCTAGCATTAAAATCATCCATGAGAAATCTCCCATACCGAGCAGAATAACAAGTCTTTATAGCCTTTAAACAGACGCCGGATGGAGGTCATCCAAAAAGTGCAAGAGCGAAAAATTCCTTAAACTAGTTGCGTGTTGTTCTTATTTGTGAGTTAATTAGAACAAACCGATTTTATTTCTTTAAAAGTGCAAGCCCTTCTTTGTCCCCAGGCAATCTCTGACATGGCCAAACCCCTGATGCCTGCCATTTATCCAATGATATGCATAATCCTTCCTCGTCAGGGGGTCTAGACTGTATATAAGTGACATATTTAATGCTCATGAACATTTCAGGGGGTCTAGACTGTATATAAGTGACATATTTAATGCTCATGAACATTTCAGGCTTCTAAAGCTATTCATAGTCCTCTTTGGCTTTACTTACGAAATATTGACTAGGATCTTCTTTGATCTTTTTGAAATATGTTTTTGTTACCCTTAAGCAGCACGACAGAGTGAGTTAACATGTATTAGACGTTTTCTACTATATAAAGAGATATGGGATGAATTATCACTCAGAGTCAATGCACTACCGAAGCAGTAGTTGAAAGCAGCCAATGGAGTGGAGCATGGGAGCTTTTGGTATGAAGGCCATGATTCTAACTCACAATGGGAGCAGGAGCTATGATGGTCATACAAAACCAGAAGCCAGAATTTATCCGTTTGTAAAATGCTCAAAGATTCAGAGTTATTTCGATAGTCCATGAAAATGAAAATGAAAATTTGATGTATCGTTTCTCAACCCATTCTCTGATACTAAACCATACAAAGATACTAGTATAAAAGAAAACTAAAGACCAATATCCCTCACTCATGAATACAAAAAAAATTACAGCAACTCTAACCTGGCTATGTCCAAAATGGGCAAAATACCATGACCAAATGAACATTAATATAGAATTATAAGAGGGCTACATATTTGCAATTAATCAATATAATTATCATATTACTAAAAAAAGAAAAATTCTATTATCATTTTTGTAGATACATAAAAAGCTTCTGAGCAAAGCTTTGTCATCCATGACAAGAATTGTCAGCAAGCAAGGAACAGAAGCAAATTTTCTCAAACCCATAAAGCCAATGGAGAAAAACTTAGTTAATGTAACATTTAACGGAGAAAGATTAAATGCTCCCCCTAATATTAACAAGATAGTAACGGTCATTTTCTCCAATCTTATTCAACATAGAGAGAGAGGTTTGGGAAAATAGCTAGGAAAGAAACTTAGGCTACAACTAATTAAAATTAGAGTTGTGCAGACCAGCTTCAAATGGATACATCTACAACACAGCTTCTGTAGGGTTCAGGGGAGGTGAGAAGATCGTGGGAGCCAGAGAAACAGAATTTGCTATGAGACTGTCTCCTAGCAATGTCAGATGGTTACCAGGACAACTACCTGAACATGTATGACACCAGGAGACACACTAACATGGCGGGGGGGGGAAGCTTGGGAGGCCTCAGTTTTACACAAAGGGCTACAGGCCACTAAGAACTACTGAGAGCGGGTGAAACTGTCTGTCTGTGCTCTGTGCACCACCATACGGTTCGTGAGCTGGGCAAGGGGCTGGAGACTGAAACACACAAAGACTCCCAGAGACAGCACAGACAGACACACACCTCCAGTCACTGGTAAAGAAGCCCTTTACTGAACAGCACCACGGAGGCCTATATACCCAACACAGTCAGGTGGGCCAACAGGTGAAAACCTCATCCCCTGATCCTCAATCAAGGCCAAGGCAACATGTGCTCAGGAAGCAGAGATGGACACAGCTTTCAGTAGCACAGATTAGAAGGCCAAGTGAAGGTCACTAGCAGAGGAGAGCAGCTGGAGGCCAGGACTCCAAACGGTCCCAACACCCAGAGAAGAGCATAGCGATTAGCTATCCAATACCAAATGGTCACCCTGAAAACATAAATACAAGTAGCTTTATATGGACTGAGCAGGTTGCATTTATGTAGTTAGGAATGAATATATATGTTCATTTGTATATTATATGTGTTATACAATTTAGAGAAAGGGCCATGAATTAAAAAGAGACTAAGGGGGGCATGGAATGAATAGCTTGTAAGGAGGAAAGGGAAGGGAGAAAGATGCAATCATATTATAATCTCAGAACATTTTTTGAAAGAAAAACATCTGTACTATCACACAAGAAAAATCAGTAGGTCATGTAGACTGGAAAGGAAGATGAAAAACTGTTTACTTGTAGCTGACATGATTGTCTGCACAGAAAATCAATAGAATTGGCAGCGGAATAAAGTCACGTGGCAAGGTTCACATATAAAAGGTCTCAATGCCAAAATTAATTATATTCTTACACTTAACAAAAATAATTGGTAATTGAAATTATATTTTAAAAATAGCATTTACAATAGTATTAAAAATAGCAACGGATTTAACAAAACATATGTGCAACCTACTTATTGTGAACTGTTAAGCACTGATCAAATTTAACATCTAAAGCCATAGAAAAAGATACCATGCACATAAGTCTTTAGATTCATTAGATTTAGATTCATAAATCATAGATTCTTTAGACTGTTGTCAAGTCTCTCTAAATTATTTACCAATTTAGCATAACCAAATAAAAATTCCAGTGAAGACTTTTTGTACAAATAAATCTCAGTATCCTTGGTTCTGGAAGATTAAAGGTAACTACTAAAAGAACATTTGTAACTTCCAAATCAGTAGAAATGACAAACGAAACATTAAAACAAATCTCAACCCCAAAGAAGTTTGTTTCTTTTTCTTTCTTTTTTTAAATATTTATTTGTTTATTTATTTATTTATTATGTATACAGTATTCTATCTGTGTGTGTGCCTGCAGGCCAGAAGAGGGCATCAAACTCCATTACAGATGGTTGTGAGCCACCATGTGGTTGCCGGCAATTGAACTCAGGACCTCTGGAAGAGCAGGCAATGCTCTTAACCGCTGAGCCATCTCTCCAGCCCCCCACCAAAGAAGTTTGGAAAAGAGACCTCGCAAAAGAAATAATCAATGCTTTAAAGAGTTGACACAGCCGGGCGGTGGTGGCTGGGAGGCAGAGGCAGGTGGATCTCTGTGAGTTCGAGGCCAGCCTGGTCTAAAAGAGCTAGTTCCAGGACAGGCTCCAAAGCCACAGAGAAACCCTGTTTTGTTTAAAAAAAAAAAAAAGAGTTGACACAAACTTAAATGGTTAAAGTAAATGTGAATATACTGGCAGTCCAAGAGAGATCTATAGATTCAACTTAATTGCTCAAAGTCATTAATTCTCATATTGGGTTTGAAAAAGCAAACCCCAGCAACTTAATTTTCCAAGGAATTATTAAAACATGACCGCATAGAATGTTTGAAAGTAGAGGAGGAGACAAAACATACCAGGCAAACTGTAAATCAGACTATGCTGGAAATAATCATAGCTGCAAAACTTGATTCTTTTCAAAATAAAAAATGCTATGTAGATAAACTAGCAATATAAACTATAATTTTATTAACACAATACTCATTTCAGATTAATATGTGACTGTTATTTAGTTATAATAAAATTTACTTAGAAAAATATGACAATAGGGCTTTCTATTACTGAGTAATTTCCTAGGGGGACAGAATCATCCACTTTGCATATGTGTCTACCAGCTGTGTGCGGAAGCAGAGCTTGATAAGGACCTGGAGAGAAGCAGATGAAAGTGGCTCATGGAGCAGCCTCGCCATATGCTGAATAAATGGAGTCCAGTGACATGCAGGCAACGTCAGAGATGAACACTTTTCAAGCATAAAGGGAACATTTAGAACTGAGCCCCAACATAAATCCCAACAAATGGAAGAGATTGACTGAGCCCATCCTCACTTTACTGAGATAAAGTTAGAAGTAAAATATTAATTAAAAACTGATTTCCTGTAGAACAGCGATGGCACACACCTTTAATTCCAGCACTCAGAAGGTAGAGACAGGCGGAGCTCTGATTTCAAGGTCAGCCTGGCCTACAGAGCGAGTTCCAGGACAGTCAGGTCTACCCAAAGAAACCCTGCCTCAAAAAATTCAAAATAATAATAATGATAATGATAAGAAGAAGAAGAAAATAAAATCTTATTTCCTAAAGTCTAAGAGAAATACGAGACACTCAGAAATTATTACATTTCTCAAGGTTTTGTATATACGTATGAAATTTATTTCTCCATTACTGATTAAATTGCTTTGGATAAAAATTAAGTCCAGAATTTCAGCTTCCCTGTTGTTTATTCATTCTTTTAAAAGATGAAATTATAGGTAAAGGCATGCCAAAATTTTATCAAATGTTCTGCTTCAGCTGGATAATACTTCTACCACATGTCTACATGATTAAAATATTTCAGTGCTATTACATCAGTTTAGTAATCTGTATTAAGAAAATATTTAAAAATAAACTATTTCTCACATGGTCAGTCCGGCCAAGCTGTCTGCGCTGTGCTGCTCAGACATGGCTGCCTCCGTCTCTTGAACTTATGTTTACTTCTGATCTCCGTTCCCCACGGGTCCTCCTGTACCCCATGCCCACTGCTGCCTCAACATCGTCTCTTAAGGTGTCTCAGTCCATTCCCCTTAATATTCCTTATATATTCTTCAAATAACTCTCACTACTTTTTCAATAATTGTTATGGGAGAGTGTATTTCTAAAATTTGTATGTAGTATTTTATTGGTTTGACATTATTTTTTGCCACTTTCAGTCAATTTTTATATCAATACTAAAGCCTGTCATTTTCTTTTCAGCAGAGAATTTTGGGGTACCTTTTAAAATTTAGGGGGTATTTTTGTATTTATTTAATGCCATGTGTACATATGCCTGAGTGGATGTATGTGCACCACATGTGTGCAAGGGTCCATGGAGGCTAAAAGATGGAATTAGATCCCCTGGAACTGAGTTACAGACAGTTGTGAGCCACTGATGCAGGTGCTGGGAACCGAACCTGAGTCTTCTGCAAGATCACCAAGTGCTCCTAATCCCTAAGGCCTCTCTCCAGCCCCACTAGGATCCCCCTCCTTATTATGTTTTGTCATCCTAAGGACACATTACCCCATGGGATAGACTAGATATACTTTTGCTAGATTTTATTAGTTTTGGGTTTAGTTTTGCTTTTTTTTTTTTTTAAAAAAAAAAAATCCTGTCTCCACTATTTTAAGGGTCTTTTAAAAATAAATGTTCCACTTCTCTTTGCTCTAGTTTTGTCTATAAAGTGGCAGTAATATTAGTACCTATTTCACAAGATTGCCTTAAGAGTTTAATTAGTGAAGACTTTGCAAATGCTGAGGCCAGTCTACAGTCAGAGCTTAATAAGAATTAGCTGCTATTAAAGCGATTTGCTCTTAAAATTTGATTTATGACTCTCTTGATTTCTTTTGTGAATCTTTTGCCAAATACATTCCTGCCGGACTTTTTATGGCATCATCTGTCCCCTGCTTTCTGGTTCACAGTCCAGGAAACCGAACTACTTTTTGACACCATTGGCAAGGCTGTCTGCTTACTTTGCACAGTCGGAATGAGACAAGAGCAGAAGTTTTTGGTTTTGTTTTAGAAATCTGTTCCTAAATCCTTCCTTCTACCCAGCACCTCAATCAAGAGCAATTGGTAGAATTTCTTCTCACACCTTTTCTGGCTTTATCTAGCTTTCTCTATAATGAATTGGCAGACATGGGTAGGCTCAAGTTACAGCATTCACAGCCAAGGTGGCTTCCAGCATCCTCAGAGCAGCGAGTCATCAGACAACATGGCCCCCATGTTTTGGGCAAGTACCAGCTGCTTCTGACATGATAACACTTGGGAAGCTCTAGTGTTCCCGTCTTCAAAATCAAACCAAATAAAGGCCCTTGTTACTCATCTATTTTCCTCTCTCCTTCCTTTAAAAAAAAAAATAAATTCCTAAACAGTTTCTTCTACTCTTTCAAGGACAGCATCATCTCCTCTAGTGTAGGCCCAAGTTTCACAAGTCCTTTGGCCTCCTTCAGAGTGAGGCCATCCTGTATGTGTAAAGCACAGATTTAAAGACAACCTTAAGTAGCCACTGGATTCCTTGTGTGTGTATGATCTCTGGAGATGTTCCCTTTGGATGAACAAACAGATCTTACTTCCCTGTCATCTATGTAGTTACTGGTAACGTTCACAGGACCTGTCTGTAGCAGACTTTCTTCTGGGCTACCAACCAGCTCCCAATCATGACATGGAAACTTATTAGTTATGAATGCTCAGCCTTATCTTATGCTTGTTTCTTGCTAGCTCTTATAACTTAACCTGCTTCTCTTCATCTACATTTTGCCCAGGGCTTTTTACCTTTCTTTCCTTCTGTAGGTCCTATTACTACATGTCTAGCTGGTTGGCAACTGCCTGACTGGCTGACCCTGTTGTCTCCCTCTTTTTCTCCCCCAACCTAGACTCTTCCTCCAACTTATTCTCTCTGCCCACCAAATCTGCCTATCCCTCTCCTGTCTAGCTACTGGCTCCTTAGCTTTTTATTAGACCAATCAGGTGCCTTAGGCAGGCAAGATGAAACAGCAACACTTCTTTACATAATTAAACAAATGCAACATAAACAAATGTCACAACACACACATTTACATAGCTAAGGTACTATTCCACAACACCTGCCCTTGCCACCCTCCTATGTCCACCTTTCCTGCAGCTGTTAGGTTGCTGCTCCATTGCATATTGTCAACATTCATGCAATTATTAACCACTACATATTCTGCTAGAGTTTGTAGGTTCTTTCCTTGTCTCTTTGAAATGCATTTAATCTGTTGTACCCACACCATCCTGTGCTTAACTGCCATGAAGTCAGTTAGCAAAAGGCAAATTAAGGAAGTAGCATGGGTGAAAATGGCTGAATAGAAAACCACGGAAGCTTGTGTCTCCTCGAAAGTAGCAAACAGACTGGTGAACGGTACCAAAACCAATTGCGTTGAGATTCCGGAAATGAATCAAAGGTATGTTACAACCAATTGACCACTTAGAGAAGGACAAAGAAGATTCTCACTCTTGTCAATAGAGGTGCATGGTGTTTTCATTTATCCCCAATATCATGTCGCAACTTGGTGACAACATTGAAGACATCAGTTTAAACCCCCAGTACAGGTTTCTAATGTTTCAGAGAAGATCACAGAACATATTTGCTTTGATATTGTGGAAGTTTGAACATATTTGGTCCCCATAAGATCATAGGGAGTGGCACTATTAGGAGGTGTGACCTTCTTGGAGGAAGTGTGGTCTTGTTGGAGGAGGCTAGAGGACACACGCCTTTAATCCAGACCTTGAGGCTGGAGGGCACACCTTTAATCTGGGCCACACCTTCTATGGAAAGTGTGTCACTGTGGAGGCAGGCTTTGAGGCCTTTTTCTCAAGCTTGACTCAGTGTGACAGTCAGTCCACTTCCTGTTGCCTGCAAGATGTAGGACTCTCAGCTCCAGCACCACATCTGCCCACATAACGCCATGTTCCCATCACGATGGCGTGAACCTCTGAAACTATAAGGGAGTCACCCTCAATTAAATGTTTCCTTTGCCCTGTCCTGGTGTCTCTTCACAGCAACAGCAAAGCTTGCCTTTCTGTCACCAAGTGAGGAATTTTGTGGCTCCGGAGGTGGCATTGTTCAAAGCATTTCTAAGCAAGTATATTAACCCCTATTGCCCAGTGCAAGAGATAACAGTGACAGACAAAAGCTGGAGAAGAAATGCTAGAGACTGATAGCTCTGTAAACTTTCACATTCCAGTCCTGGGTGAGTGTTCAGAAGAAATCTTAGACGTGCTCTCCTCTGCCTCACTGTCAGTTCTGTTGTCAGCAAGGAATGAACCCTGAGACAGAGTTAACCGCCTGGCTAAGTGGTGAAGACATGGCCCTACAGGGTAGTTAAGACCCTCTTCTAGACCATGTGATTTTCTCCTGCACCCTTCTCCTGCCTTGATTTCTGGAGGCTGGAGCGTCACCTGGGAGCTGTTCTGCCCAGAGGAAACCTGGTCTTTGACTCTTTAACTCGGCTTGATCTGGCTTACTGCATCATTGGTGAAGAAACCTAGTATCAGAATACAGAAAACCTGTTAGTATGGACATTGTTCCTGTCTAACTGAGGCAAGTCTTAGGGGGAGGGCAGAAAGAAAAAAATCCCTAATGATAATTTTCTACAAATGGATATACAAATTGAATAACACTCCTAACAAACATTTTAAAATTTTACGGTAGAAAAACTGGCTTTGAACTCCCAGAGAGATGCCTGCTCTGTCCCCTTAGGACTGGGATCCAAGGTGCACACCACGGTGCCTGGCTTCATACAGGTGAAAGCAATGGAAGCACATATGCTTTCCTAGCTTTAGAGCTGATCACAAGTTTACAGCAATGGCGGGAATGTGGGGTTGGCACATACAGACAGAGGAACCAAGGAGAAGCAAGAGTTCAGGAACAAACACGTGTACCCGTCCGTGCTCAATGCCTCCTTGACAAGAGTGGCCAGACCGCACAATGAGGGCAGAATCCACTTCCTCAGCAAATGCTGATGAGTCAATTAATGAAACCACATCGTCACCTCACATCTGATACAAATACTAACTCAAAATGAGTCAAAGACCCGCTCTGAAGACTAAAACAGTAGCATTCTTAGAACCCAACTCAGGGCAACTCTAGCTAATCCTTGGATTTGGCAATAGATTTTTATTTTAGGTATGAAACCAAAAATACAATCAACAAATAGAAAAATGAATAAATCAGACTCCATCAAATGAAAAAGTTTTGCACACACAGCCCCAAAACCAAGAATGTGGAAAACATCATAGAATGCATCAAAATATTTTCTCAAACCACGTATCTTACAGAAGTCAGTTTTTCAGATACACTTTAACATCTTACCAAACCACACCGGCAAATGACTCAAATAGACACTTTCCCAAAGAAGACTAAAATGATGAAGAAGCCCTTGACAAGATGCTCAGAATCCTCAGTCAATAAGGACGTCTAACACAAACACAGTGGGACAACATGTTCCGCCTACTGAGATGGCTGTCACGACAATACATACAATACAATTGATAGTGTGGGTGAGGAGATGGGAAACTAATAATCACCACATGTTGGGATAGATATGTAAAATGCCACAGATACTGTGGAAAGCAATTTGGCTTACATGATACTTGAATCCAGTCATTGGATGTCTCATCTGTTCTGTTATGGCCCCAAAGACCTGGTCTATGTTGAAGTCCAAAGAAGTTGGTTCTAATCGCAATCAAAAAACACAGCAGTGACAGCAACAGGATGGATGAACTTGCCAGCGTGAGTGAAGACAAGCAGAGAAAAAAAAATGTCTGTGTTTCCATCTCTCTTTTGTCTGAATTGCCACCAGAAGGTGCCATCAACACTTACAGCAGGTCTGCTTCAAACAATTGGATGAAAAGCTGCCTTGGCTGGAGTGCCCAGCAGTTTGCCTTTCTGTCAACTCCAGAGCCAGTCAAGTGGACAGTCGAGATTAACCATTGTAACAGTTATCAATATAAATCGTGTGTGATAGAAAGATGATACCAAAGTGAGGGAGCAGTTGGGCTGACCCAGAGGACCTGATAAGTGGGCAAAATTCGAACAGCTAGGCAGTGGGGCTAGAGGAGGAATTCTATGGTGGGAGATCTAGTGCACAAGGGAGGGATTATTCCAGAACATTGAGACGTGCTATGTTACATCCCTTTGAAGGCTAACATGCAACAGACGAAAGGTTCAAATTAAGCTAAGACAACCAATAATATCAGTAAACAGGGAGCCTTTCCCGCTCTGAGACTCAAAAAAGTCATTGTCCGGTATTAGTCATTGTCTCTTCAAGGCATCTCTGTGCGACCTGTCGCTGCCGTCTAAACTAAGGTCTATCCTACTATGTTGTGTCTTTGGTTTTTTTTTGTTTTTTTGTTTTTTTTAAAGAAACAAGGCCTTGTTATGAGCCTGCCCTTGTGGTGTCTGGTTCTGTTCAGAAGCTGTCTCCAACAGGTAGTTGTTTTCTTTTCTTCCACCCTACTGCTTCCAGTAACATCCTTCGGGGACCATGTGAAACAATTCCACTTCTCCTTCTGTTTATATTCTGAGGATGCTTATGGAGTTTCCACATTCCCTCTGCTTTGAGCCCAGCCAAGGTATACATGCTTAATACCTTTAATCTCTCCCCCTAAGTCACTCCCTCTGGTCCCTTAATCATCTTAATTGCTCTTCTCCGAAAGGCAGCCAGCTCATTATGTGTCTCTTCCTTGGGAGGCAATGAGGAACATAGTATTCCCCTTGTGGTCTCGCTAGGCTCATATATTACCTCCCAGTTTCATCATCCATGGCTGGACATGTGCGGCCCCACCCCACTGCTGTCCCCCTCCCTATGGTGCACCCGGGCCCCTGCAAATCCCTTATTTTACCAGGTCATCCCTGCATTTCCAGGTGGCCTGCTCCGAAGCTTGGAACCCATGCTGGCCACAGGCAGGTCCCATCCCTGGGGGGAGGGGGAGCCACTTACTGAAGATGGTGGCTCAGGACCAGCCTGAGTGTCTGGAGAATTGCAACTAAGCTTGTGTAAGTCAACCTTGGAAGGGGAGAGGCTGCGGAGTGCCCAGAATTAGGCTGCAGAGTGCCATAAGTGCTATGGCCTGCTGGGCCCTGCGAGCATTCGGGACACAACTCTAGGGCTACATCTCTGCTTCTAATTATCCTGTGTATCTCCCCTCTAACTCTGCTTCTTACCTAAGTGTTTTCATAGCTCTCAGCCGGTACTGCGTAGCTTTATGAGGATAAATGTGAAACCAAACAAATGATAAATATCCTGTTTCAAGATGTGTTATCACCCTGTGGATGGAAAGCCCCAGAAGCCTGAGACTTTGAAAGTGCTAGTCTTGGTTTTTTTTGCTTTGAAAAGGAACACACACACACACACACACACACACACACACACACACTTTTCCATTCTAAGGCATAGTGGCAGAGGTCAAACTGCCTTTGAGAAAGCCAGATGTTTGGGTTTCCACAGAAGGGTGACTTGGAAACCCATGGGAAGCTTCCATGGGTGCCTGAGACGAAATAGCACCCCAGGATGTGGGGCTCTGAAGAAGACATGGTTCACAACCATCCTCTAACTCCAGCTGCAGGGGATCAATTGTCGTTTTCTGATGTCTGGACCACATAGTGCATAGAGGCAGACAGACAGACAGACACACAGACAATAAGCAAATCTAAATAAACATCTTTAAAAAGAGCATTAAAGAAATTTCAGGAGGTTGTTTCCATGGTGAGGGGTAGAACTGACAGGTGGAGAAGAAAAGGGGGGGGAGAGGGAGAGGAAGGGAGGGAGGGAGGAAGAGAGGGAGGAAGAGAGGGAGGAAGAGAGGGAGGAAGAGAGGGAGGAGAGAAGCCAAATGGGAAGAGGCCTCATGCCTGCTATACAGGAATCTTGTATAGCCGGGCTCTGCTCCGCTTTTTATTGAAGCCTTAAGAAGCCTCAGCCTGCTGCCTTGGTGGAGGCAAGACCACAGGGCAGGAAAGTCCTGCCAGGGTTCTTAGGGACTGTGTCCTGGATGATGCATCTCCTTCCTCCCCACCCCCCAGGCCTAGCCCTTCACTCACATGTACCCTTCGGCACAGGAACACTACAGCACAAATAGTTTTCTTCTAGAGGAAGAGAATCATGTGGGGATAAGGAGGGAAGAAAAGAGAGCGGGATGAGTTGGGGATGGAGGGAAGAAGGAGCTGCAGAGAGAACCTGTAGGAAGAGCAAGAGGGACCTAAGTCCATCCCTCCATGTCGTCCCCCCACCCTCTCTCCTGCTTGCTTTCACCTTCCAGCCCCTACAACATGGATCCTCCCTGCAGTCGGCCGAACTAGTGTGGAAGACTAGTTGACCTGTTGTTGCCTCCTCTTCTGTCCCCTGGGTTCTTGGAAAGGACCTCAAGAGCATCTGTTTAGGGATCCCAGGTCAAAGTTGCCAGAGAGGACTGAGAACTCCCAGTTCTATTTGAGCATCAGATAAATATGGGTATTTTTGAGGACGAGTCTTTCGCATGTCCCATTGATAGTCCTGTTCGCCACTTTTTGCTTGTATTGTTAAATCCAAGCCCTTTTAATTCAATATTTTTTACTTCATTTCTGTCCAGCCAGGGACCCTTTAAAACAGGAAAGGAAAAAGTTCCCACGCCAGGGAGAACAGCCACATGGTCTAGTCTCCTGTTTGGTCCCCTCCAAACTTGGCGCATGTTCAGCTACGGGCGAAATCCTCAAGTGATTTGGGGGAAGCCTGATGGGAGAAGGAGGGTGCAGGGATTTCAGATCACCTAAGCCAGCCTTTGGAATTGCCAGCGTGAGGTGGAGCAACAGTGCTCTCCTCTCCTGAAGGAATTTACAAGGCGCGCTGAGAACACAAGAGTTAAATAATAATCTCCCATTGTAAGCAGTGTTTCTTAAGTGGGGTTTACATTTGGGATTAATAGTAAACTCCTTAGGCCTTACTGACAGCAGAAAGCGGTCGCCCAAATAAACAACGTTTTGATCAGGACTCGGGACCAAACTGCCTCTTCCTAGCAAGGAGTGTTTCCCAACTCTGAAGTCATTTGTAATGTGCTGGGAAGACGTGAAGTCATGTGCTGGGAAGACGTTTTCAAAAAAAAAAAAAATGGATATCTTAGATACCATAAAAGGAAAAACATTTCTCCCTTTTGAAGTAATAAATACCATTTGTAGCAGAACTCCTTCAGTGTGCGTTTCTGAATTATTTCCTGATAATGCTAGGCTTATGGTGGCTGTGGTGCCTACTGCCTAGTAAGGAAGAGCCTCATGGAACAATGTGAGTGTGGGCTTCACTGTGCTCTGAACATTACACATTCTTCCTGGTACATAAAAACCAAGAATGCCTCCCACTGGTTGGGTTACTGTAGACTTCATGGGAAAGACTCTCAGGCAAAGTAGAAGGGCCCTCAGATAGTGGGACTGTGCCACACTTGTCTCCTGTTGGCCACTTCTCCTTAGCTTCTCCTGTGCAAGCTGTAGAAAAGGTTAAATGTGGCTATCCTAAGAAGCAGACACCAGGCTGTCTTCCCAGGTCTCAAGTCTTCAGAAAACCATCCCACAACACAGCCTTTGAAAATGGTATTCCACGCTCGGAACCCTTTCTCACCTGGCATTTCCTCTTTCTCTGTGTCCCTTTTTTAAGCCCCAGACCTGTGGGCTGAGACCTGCCGCTCCCGCCATCACCTGGAGAATGACCTATTGGCACTACTAGTGGGCAGACAGTGCTAACAGATGGGGAGCCTCTCAGCTCATCTCCACACCTACGCATGGTCTTTATACTGTGGGTTCCCCCAAATTGTACACAGGAAAATCAGACCAACAGTAAAGGAACTGAGGTCCCCCTGTAAGTAAATACTAGCTCTGTGTAGTAAGAGGTGTGGGCTGTGTTCCCAGCACCTGAGAGGAGTGCCAGCCCTTTTGCTTCGTCCTGCCTGCCTGGCTCCAGGCCACGGGCCTGCTTTTGGCCCTGGCTAGCTTATACCTGGAATAATTACACACAAACTGTATTCATTTCAATACTGCCTGGCCCATTAGTTTTAACCTCTTACACATATTAGTCTAACCCATTAGCTAGTAATCTGTGTATCACCACGTGTTCATGGCTTATTGGGAAGATTCTAATCAAAGTCCATCTTGGGCTGGAGAAATATGGCGTCCGGCACACTTGCCTTCTCCCCAGCCTTCTGTTCTCTCTACTCCACACACCTAAGGGCTGCCCTATCAAAAAGCCAAGGCAGTTTCTTTATTCAACCAATGAAAGCAACCCAAATACAGAAGGACTCTCCTACACCATTTCCCCTTTTTCTGTTTAAACAAAAGAGAAAGACTTTCATTTTAACATAGTAAAATTACATATAACAAAACAGTTATCAAGCAAGAATTACAGTTATAATATTTATATCTATTTTATTTTTGATCATAACTAAGGAAAACTTTATCTATCTATTCTTCTTCCATCAAAGACTCCAGAAGGATATAATATTACCTAATAAACAAAAAATAAGCAACTTCCAAAACTCTAGAAGTGACAGAGACATCTCGCTGCCTGTACAGTCACCCAAAGTTCCTCTGTATCATTGGGGCATCCATCTTCAACCTATAGGCCCATAGTATCCAGCAGACATTTCTGTGAAGCAGGAAAATTCAAAGACAGTTCAGTCACTTTCTTCTGTGTCCTGCAGAACGTCTTGCATACTCTTTCATGAATCAGGAACCCTGAAGGTTTATCTCACATTTAGGCAAGTTTAGCAGTCCTCTTTCTGTGGGTTCTTTGTGTTTATTTAAGCAGTCCATGCAAGAGCAGTTTCTTGCTTAAATGGCTAGCAAACTCCATAAAGAGCCTCTTCAATGCCTATCTTCCTCTTGAAGTAGCTTGGTGCTGCCAGGAGCAGATATGTCTCATTGTCATGAAAAGCCCTAAGTTATTAAAACATTAAATGCCATATTCTGTAGTCTTTGAAAGATATGAAGAATGCCTATCTAATTGAAATATATCTCTATATATCTAGAAAATCTAACTAACATGACTACAAACTTGACTATTATAGATGATTATCCATTAACAACCTATATTTCCTAATTATACATTACATTTTTAAAATGAACTACACAATCACAATACCTTAATTAAGATCAGAAGTATACATATAACAAGATTGACCTTAAACTTGTATCAATAAATTAAAATTTATATCACTGTAAATTATTTATATCCATATCGCTTGTACAGGAGGCAGAGGGTGCGTTTCAGTTTCCTCCCCACTTGCTGCCTAAAGTGCCAATTATAATACTTACCTTTCAGGATTGTTCCGCAGGGTAAATGTGGGAGGGGTGACACTTTCCTGAACTGCTCAGTAGGAAATCAGACCACACTTGGGGAAGACAGGCAAGGACAGACACCTCACAGAGGAACGCTTGATATGCTAATGCCCAGCAGCTGGAAATAAAGTTAGAAGGGAAAAGGGACCAAGTCTATTCAGGACTTGAAAACCTAAAGAGAGGGTCTTGTGGAATGGCATTAACTGCTTTGACAAAAGGCATAGCTCTTTTCGGGTTTAAAAGTAAAAATACTTAGGAGTATTTTGTAGGGGCAGGAGAACCAGGAAGGTAAAAAGATAAAAATAAAATGATCCCTCCTCCCTAAGGCAATGACATGCAATCTTTTTTGTGTTGCCTAACTTGAATTCTATGTATTATGCAATATATATGATCCAACTTCATGAACTACAGTGCTCATATATGTGTAATATAACTCAGAATGTTTGTTACAATTATATTGTATGGTATGCCCTTCCTTTTCACTTCTTTGGCGAGCATTCTTTATCACTAAGCAATGACGGAAAAAATTAGAGACAATTAGCTTACAAACAAGTGTAAGTACCCTTCCTATGTAACCATTTCCCCATCACTGCCTATTGAAGTTTCAGGCATCCCCTGTCAGAAGTGATACTGTGATAAATATCCTCATAGAAGAAGCTTTCACTGCATCTGCAAAGCTTATTTTCTTCAGATGAATTCCTGAAAGTGCAGACACCTGGCCAAAGAGTCTGTCCTTTAAGGTCTCGATTCATGTCACCAAATGTTTCACAGACCGGCTGTATCTATATATTGGGAAAAAAAGTATATTTACACATATGTGGATGCAATAACAATTCCAGAAAAATAGGTCATTGATTTGAAAGAGAGCAAGAAGGAGTATATAGGAGGATTTAAAGGGAAGACGTGGAGGGAGAAAATGATATAATTACATGATAATATCAAAATTAAAAGAAATCATAAGAATAAAAAAGATTCTAAGAAAATTAACCAAATGTACTCAAGCTAGTATATTTTAATATTGGCACTAGTGTTGTTTTAAGTGCTCTTGTGGGTAGAGGCTATAATAGTAAAGAGTCTGAACTCTGAACGTTTTTGTTACAGCAGAGAGTATAATTCGACAACACTAACAGAGTACTAACATACGCCATGTCTCTTTAAGAGGGGATGCTGCATGGTTAGCCCTTGTCCATCCCATTTGTCGATCCTTTTTCAGATGTGTCATTTGACTGTTAAATGTATTTTTAATTACACAATTAGGGGCTGGATAGATGTCTTATCAGCTAGGAACACTAGTTGCTGTCCGGAGGACCCAGGTTTGATTCCCAGCACCCTCAAGACAGTTTACAACTTTGTAACTCTAGGTCTAAGGGATCTGATGCCCTTCTCTGGCCCCCATGGGCAGTAGGCACACACACGAACACTCAGATACATAAAAAAATAAAAGCAAATACGTGTACTTAAAAATGTAACAGATTTGTCTTAAAGGTTACCATGGTTGTGTACCTATTGATTGTGGCTGTAATTTTTAAGTTTCTCTTATGATTTTAATGCTGTTTTATTTAGAGTATAAATTCATCCTTGCTGATACTTGGAAAGAAATATGATTCTTTGACTCTTTGTGACTTTTTTAAATTCTAATTTTCTTGAGTTTAGTATTGTCAACCTCATTTTGGTGAGGTTAACTGTATAAAATTGGCCTAGGAAATCATTGGTCAAGGTTCAATTTTTTTTTTAATATACTGGTTTTACTTTGCATGTAATTTTGTAATCATTTTTATAACTCTCGTTTAATCTTAATTCCATTAAATTGATTTGCTTCTTATCATAGATCCTTGTATGTAGCAATTGCTGTGATCTTTTTCAGTTTTTATTTATTTTTTATCAGACTTAAAGTAGTTCCTTTCGAATCTTATACAAAGCACTCCATGAGCATGAGCAAAAGGACAAACGACTGGAGGGTGTTAAACTCACGCACATCCCAGAAAGGGTTCCTTTTAACGTGCTTGATAAAGGACAGCTTAGTGCTGTTTTGAGACGGGTCTGCGTGTGGAGTTCAGCCATCGTCCAATGGACAAGCTGGGTATCACAGGCTGGCAATCCTCCTGTCTCAGCATCCTGAGTGCTAGGATTACTGCTGCACCCACATCTGGTTTCCTCCAAATTCTGCATCGATTTCCTGATTATCACTTAGTAGAGTAACAGATAATTATAGACTAGTGCTTTCTGTTCTGCAACAATCCATTTTTATTCTTAAAAGATAATTGCCCGTGTGTTTTCTCCCTCCCTCTCTTCCTCCTACCCTCCCTCCCTCTTTCCCTCCTTTCCTCCCTCCCTCGCCCCCTCTCCCTCCCTTCTAAATATTTTGGTGAAAATATAATGGCTCTCTTTATTGATTTAACTTGAACAAACACAAGAGTTTTTATCCGAAAGTTTAAGTTCTCCGATTCAGGCAAGTCATTTATAATATGTATATGTCTGTGTGTTTGGGGTCTGTTTTCAGGGACCTGAGTAATTTAGAGTTTAGAGCTCTTGTGAAGACCACTAAGGCTTCCCTCTTCGTCTACTTTGTGTGTATCTAGAAAAGATTTTGGTACATGCCATAAAGATGAAGAATTTCGTTGATGGTCTTTTTCTTTTAAAATGAGTTTGCTTTCTCAGAACCAAGAGTACACAGCAGTGTGCTTCATTTGCTTCATATTCTGCTTCCATCCTGGTGATTTGTGCAGATTTCAGGCTGGGATAGGTATTTCATTTTTGCCATCACATTTTTCCAATTAAAAAATAAGCAGTCTCAAACAGTTCCTCTTGTACCTCACCCTATTGCTACCCCTACTTCTTCCTCTTATTTCACAGCATGTGGGTGTTCTTTACTGGCCGTTCATATCATCATCCTTTTAATTCTAAGTCATCTGATTTAGCAAGAAGCTCTGTTATTTGAATGTAATCTTTAAATATTATGCTCATTTACTTTTAGTAATTTGTGCATATAAAAACACACATAAAGAATCCATGAGCCAGGCGGTGGTGGCGCACACCTTTAATCCCAGCACTCGGGAGGCAGAGGCAGGCAGATCTCTGTGAATTCGAGACCAGCCTGGTCTACAAGAACTAGTTCCAGGACAGCCTCCAAAGCTACAGAGAAACCCTGTCTCGAAAAAAACCAAAAAAAAAAAAATAATAAGAATCCCATGAATTTTCTCATAATGTAACCAGCACCCTAAAGTCAAGAAAGAGAACGGTCCCAGAACATGGAAATGCCTCTTATACCATCTGCTGGCTGAGGTAACTGCTATCCCAGCTGCTGTCATTGTCACCATCAGTGGCTTTGCCTGGTTTAAAACTGTATGAGGCATTACGGTCCTCCTTTCCCTTCTCCTCCCTGCTCTTCTTCATTTGCTCCTCTTCCCCTTCTTCTTCTCCTTCTCCTCCTCCTTCCCCCACTTCTCCTCCTTCTTCTACTTCCTCTCTCTTTTCTCTGTGATCATGAAACAGAAAGAGATAGATCCAGATCTGGTATTGGCCACCAGACTGGATGGTGGTTTCCTTGTCCTGTTCTCTTAATTAAAGGGATTTCCCCCACTCAGGATCATGGCAGGAATGAAGATGGGTGAGTATACTTTCTAATCCAGTCACTAAATGTTTGAATTCTTTGGCCTTTCTCTCCCAACTCTCTGATTCATGCATACCCAGAATATATGGTACATGAAAAACATCATTCCCAACACATATTGAGAATTAATTAGGACCCAGTCAATGTGTGAGACAGAGGGGAAATCACTACAGCTTATAAGAGACATTTATTTTTCTCTCACATTAGAATCCAAAGACCAGGGCTGACTTGAAATGTTCGTATAACCTAAGATTTATCCATCTTTCTGCTTTTTGTGTGTAGACCACGGTCTGTGTCCTCAGGATGGAAAACAATAGAATGCTGGGCAGTTGAATGGACAAGGTGCCTAGGGAAGGGTGAAGGGGAAAGGAGACAACTGTTTTGTACCAGGACTTATGTGTCCTCTACTTACATTCCAACAGTCATAAGAAATTAATCGTTCTACCTGTATGCAAATGGGCATAGTAAAGAAACTGTCAAAATGGCCAGTCCATTATTAAGGGGAATGTTTTTATTGTTGGGTAAGAGAAAAATATATATACTGAGAGAAAAAGTAGACTGGACATGGTCAGGGCTGGGGAAGCAGGAGGGCAGCAGAGAATAGTGGATGGCAAGAGATGTGGGACAGCGAGAGTAGCCAGGGTGTAAAGAGAGTGGGGATCTGAGGTGGGAAGGGCCAGGCGGCTAGTGTGGGAGCTTTCAAATGTCTAACAAATCTGTGTGGATGGGGCCTGAAAAAGCTGGAGGCCAGCATGGGCCTTGACATGCAACCATAGTTACAGGCCAATAGAGAGCCAGAGGCAAGGGAAATGACTCCTTTTAGGAACCCATTTCACAAGCTCCTGAGGAATGCTGGTGTTGAAGGGAAGTCATTTGTTGGTTCCTGCCCCCACACCTGCTTAGACCCCGGAAATAATCACACAGAAACTGTATTAATCAAATCACTGCTTGACCCATTAGCTCTAACTTCTTATTGGCTGACTCTTACATCTTAATTTAACCCATCTTCATTAATCTGTGTATCGCCACCTGGCAGTGGCTTACTGGCATGTCTGACTCTGGCAGCGGCTCCAAGGCTTCACTCTGACTCTACCTTTTTTTCTCCCAACATTCAGCCTAGCTTTCCCTGCCTACCTAAATTCTGCCTTGCTATAGGTTCAAAGCAGTTTCTTTATTCATTAACTAACAAAATCAACACATAGACAGAAAGACCTCCCACACCATGCTGGCTTTTATCTACCTGCTACGGATACTTCTATAGTCCAGCTTGAGTTCCCTTCTGAACATATATACCATCTGAGACCTAACATTCTAGCCTGTTGATGATAAGAGTGACGTAGTCTCTCTCTTCTGTAACTGCTTCAAAGTTGAGTGGGGTCTTTGTAGGGCCCAGATAAGCTGGAATATTCCTCAGAGTCCAGGATGAGGAGGGGATTTAGGCAACGGAGGAGACTTAGGAAATTCTGTCAGAAGCACCTGGTTTTGTGACTGAATCTGAAGAGACAGGGGGGTGGTTGGTCACGTCGGCTGGACTGGTTTATATGGGCTTTGAGTGTGTATAGGGCTCATTGATTCTGCGGGACCCCCTGGGGTTAGTGAGGTGAACCCAGTTGCAGAGCAGAGCCACAGTTGACTCCTGGGTGATGTCTGTCAGCTGGGTGGAAGTTTGTGGGGACAGATACAGACTGGGGACAGAAGGTAAGGAGTTGAGAGAACCCTTTGTCTTGGGTGTACCCTTGAGACTTCCAGGCCTGTCTTGTGGTGCTGGTGGCTGGGGGCATGGAAAGGAATTCCAAGACCAGGGGAAGTAAAGAGCCCTCCCACTCAGTGTTAGGCAGTGTGTGGGGAAGCTTAAGCTGTTGGCTGACAGGAGTATTCATCAGGCGAGGGATCCTGGAGTCCATTTAACCTGTGACAGATGAATCCAAGCTGTGACTCCCTGATGTGACATGAAACTTTTAAAGTTTACAAAATGGGATAAAAGTGTTGGGTGTAGGGACGTGACTACTGTCTGCACTGAGATCTTTCTTATAGAAACAGCAGTGAACTGGTGTCTGTGAACAGCTGGAACAGACTCACGCCTTTGAGCCATAGCAAAACAAAGCCTGAAAAGTCATTAACATAACAGAAGCATAAACAGTCATTTGCAATAAGACAGAAATTTCTTGGCAGGAAAGAGAGAAAAGGGGAAGAAGAGTTGGAGGACCCAAAAGTTGGCTCTAGGTTAAAAGCATGTGCACTTTTTCCTCTGCCTAGAGGCCTGCGTATACACACATGAAAACAACCAAAGGGAATTTAAAACTTGAGAACCTCTTATTAAAAGTTTGAGCTTGTGACTATGATAATAGTAGCCAGTGCTTTACCAAGGCTAGATTGGTGCAGGACAATTCTGTATCCTGTCAATCATGTTTTAAATAAATGCTGATTGGCCAGGCAGGAAGTATAGGTGGGAAAACCAGACAGGAAGTAGAGGTGAGAACAGGAGATTTGGGAAGCAGGAAGCTCCCTTGGCATTCCTGCGCAGATCTCCAAGGAAGCAGCATGTGTCCCTATCCCAGCTGAGAAAAGGTACCGGCCATGTGCCTGGCGTGGATGGGAACAATGGGTTAATATAACTTATGGGAGCTAGTAAGAAGCCTGAGGTAATGGGCCAATCAGTTAATAACCTAATGTAGACTCTCTGTGTGATTTTCTTTGGGGCTTGCCGGCTGTGGGGTACTGGGCAGGACAGAAACCCCAACAAGCAGAACCCTCATGTTACACTAGATTAATAGCTTATCAGAACTCTAGTGATTAATATGTTACAAGTCTGAACTTTGAATTTAACACCATATATAATCTTGACTCTCATTTTCCTCACACCTTAAATCACTTTCTCAGACCTGTACAACTTTCATAAACCTAAAACTTTTTTTTGTTGTTGTTAATCTGAAAAACACCCCCCAATCATTTACCAAACCAGTCATGTCTTTTTGTGTGTGTGTGTAATTGAGTAGTCACTGAAAGGCACATTTTTACAATGAAGGAGTAGCAACAACAGCATGGTAGCTTGAGTGTGTTTTCACATCGAAACCTGTCTGTGAGTTTGTCTTTCTCGGCGTGAAGCCTGTCAGCAAGGTAAAAACCTCTAGGAAATGGAAGGCCCGACTTTTACATATGAAACCAATCCAGGCTGGCAAGTAATTGCGTCTCAGCTTCAAATCCCTTTCATTTTAAGAGACTCAAGTCATTCAGATTTTCAAGTTTTAAGTTTTGTGTCTTTAGCAAGTAACATCTCCACCTTTTGCACCCAAAGTGACTGTAAACTCAGAATGTTTTCGTTATGAATGCACGGGCCAGGTGGTGCAGCCTAGGTGGGAGGGGCTGACTCAGGTCTGCTCGCTGCTGCTTAACTGTCTGATAAAGCTAGGGCTTGCCACTAGAGAGATCAGAGAAGTATAGATGTGAGCCAGAAGTATAAACCATGTGGAATCTCTATCAATTAAAATAGTAGAGACTTATGGTGGCGTGGTGGCACACACCTTTAATTCCAGGACTCAGGAGGCAGAGACAGTCGGATCTTCGTGAATTCGAAGTCAGATTGGTCAACAGAGTGAGTTCTAGGACTGCCAGGGATATTACACAGGTAAACCCTGTCATGAAAATCAATCAATCAATCATCAATCAATCAGAGAAACTTACCCACTACCTGGACAGCCAGTTTGTGTTCCTCCATGGTGATCTAGATGATTTTGTTCTCTGCCGAGGTTTTCAGACTTCAGCCGCCAAACAGGGCAGCATTCAGAGATCAAAAAGATCTACGAGATTTTTCTGTTGAGGAGGAACCTGGGAGACTGGCCCACCTCTAGGTAAGACAGTGTGGGGCAGTCACCCCAGCAGTGTCCACAGTCTGGGCAGGGCCCTAGTGGCAGGCAAGGCCTGGGGCAGTTCTTTGCCCAGTAGTCCAGTGTCATCGCACTCAAAGAAGCTCCAGGTGGGGTCCCATCTTCCTTGGAGACAGGGCCAGCTGCTGCTACCAGAGTCGGTGTTTCTGTCTCTCAGGGGAAGCCTTTTTCATTCAATACCTCAAATGCCATATTCGGCAGACAGATATCTCTGAGGGGTTTGATGTCTATCATCTAATTTATTATGAATATCTGATCTTAAACCAACATTACTTGGTTTTAGTTACTTGCTTCAGGCTTAACCTTGACAATGTACACGGAAGGCTGAAGGCTGCACCTGTAAATTAATTGTACTCGTACTTAGCCTGACAACAAGCATCGTTCTGAGCACACTAAAGAATATTTGATCATTTGTACTAGGCAGTGGTGGCACATGCCTTTAATCCCAGCACTTGGGAGGCAAAGGCAGGTGGATCTCTGTGAATTCAAGGCCAGCCTGGTCTACAAGAGCTAGTTCCAGTACAACTAGGGCTATTACACAGAGATATCCTGTTTCAAAAAAAAGAAAAGAAACAGAAACAAGAATTTGATCATTTATAAGGAGACTGATCATTAACTTGCATGTCTTAATTCTCTCTTTCTCTCCTTTTTTTTTTTTTTTGAGCATGTGCTGGAACTTGCTCTTGTAGAGCAGGCTGGCCACAAACTCACAGAGATCTGCCTGCCTCTGCCTCCCAAGTGCTGGGAGTAAAGGCATGTGCCACCACCACCCGGCATAATTTTTTTTTGGGGGGGTGGGGTGGGTCTTAATTGTCTTTAACAGTTTCCAAGTTAGTAACTTTTATAAAACTGAGGTTTTACAGTTTTATCACTATCAAGTTTGGGCCTTAAAATTTTGAATTGAAGATCCTTTAGCATCAAAAATAAAACTTTAAATTATAAATATAGTTCACAGAGAAACAGCCTTATTTTTCTGATCCTTTCATAGTGCACCTTTACAGAATATCACAATTTTTTTGTGTCCAAATAGCTAAAACTTAACAAAGTTATAAAAGACAAAAAGGCTAGACATACATCTTTAAATTAGCTTTTGTTAGCTTGAACGGACCTAAGGAATTCATAAACTTTATTTACCAAATATATGTTGTTCCTTTTCTAAAATTTTGCAGAAGCCTGTTGTTGAACACGGTAAAGACAAAAATGGGCAGACACATATCTCTAAGTCAGTTTTTGTTAACTTGAGAAGACCTCTAGAACCTTAGGAATTTATCAATCTTTTTTTTTTTTTTTTGCTTGCTTTTGTTTTTTCAAGACAGGGTTTCTTTGTATAGCCTTGGATGTCATAGAACTTGCTGTGTAGACCAAGTTGGCCAAGAAATCACAGAGATCTGCCTGCCTCTGTCTCCTGAGTGCTAGGGTTAAAGGTGTGCACTACCATTGCCTAGTTAGGGCTTTATAAATACTAATCAGCAAACGTATGCTGTTAGTAAGTCATATTTCCATAAACAAGACTTGAATCCATGTTACGTATAAGCATATTGTAGCAAATTAAGATTACCTGTTATAGATTTTTTTTTAACTATCAACCCTTCTGTTAGAACTTTTTGTTACAGATTTTACAGATCTTTTAAACCACTCCCAGTGAATTTACAAATCCTGAGATACAGAAAGTTTATACAATGGCCTTGCAAATTCTGAGATAAAAGAAAGTTTATATTTTAGCAACGGTTCTTAGAGATTATGAAGGGGTATTTAGATAATTAAACATCTGCGATTATACTTTGTCATTTTTAAAGACAGTAAAACAAACCTAGAAGAGGAGTACGAGATAAGCCGGAGTAATCCCTACTGGGAATGGTTTACTGTTCAGCTGGTCTTGAGCGTGCAGTATCTTTTCCTGGGCTCTTCTGCTTTGCTCCCTCTTCCCTGTCACCATCATTTGCTCTCTCTTCCCTGTCACCATCGGGTGACCTGCCTGACCCGAAGCAGATTCTCTGGAGGACACTTTTAAACAGGCTTGAGCCTGGTGAGGGAAGGCCACTTCCCAGGTCCAGAATCTGCCTTTTTTCATTAAGTAGAATAACATGTGATGATTTTTAATATTATCCATATCCAAAAGACATTTGAATCTCTATAAAACTGAATTTAGTGATCAGAGGGAGAGACTAGAGTGAGGAGAGAATGAAGGAGGCTCGTAGATAAGATAAGAGCAGGAAGTAAAGAAGGCTTAGAGGTCTCTGAGTTCCAAGAGTGGAGAACAGAGAGCTTAGGGATAAGACAGTCCTGTGCCATGGCTGAAGTTGATACAATCTGTGAGAATTTGGAAATCACTTGTGCCTTTTCTCTGGTCCCCTAGGACTGATCGTCTAGTTTCTACAGAGGCCGAGTTGTGCGCAGTAAGACAACAGTGGGCAAGCAAGGGAGACAGAGGAGTCCCAGGAGCTGGGTGAGAGGTAACTAGGAAGTGAGCCAGGAACAGAGCAAGGGTGAGATGGGAGAGATTTAGAAGGGTCACACACAGCAATTCCAACAGAGAGAAGATTCCAGTAATGTCAAGGGAGACAGAGAAAGCTCCAGGAGAGAGCTGAGGGCAGGTTGGGGAAGATCGTAAATGTAATCTGGTGGTCTCTGTTCTAAGAAGCCATCATCCATCTAAATGTTCTAACTGGAGAATGCCAGCTTATCCATGAGAGGGTAAGATAGTGTCTCTGCCACACCAGTAGCAGAGGTCCCTGTTTCCATCCTGCATCATGGCAGGAATGATCTCCATAGCCATTTTCTTAAACTCCCCATCCTGTTACATCAAGATCCTGCTATAACATGACATAGGTCGCGAGAGGACATAGAAGAAGCCTTATGAGGATATAAAGTAGGACCATAGTGTGTTAATCCAAAAAGTAGAGCCAGATGGCACAATGAGAACAGCCCAACTTTTAAAGGTATGTATGTGAATGTTTGGCCATGAGGAGGAAGTGGAAAAAATAGCAGTCTCTTCGGTTTATTCCATTTTAATTAGGGAAAAATACGTCAATCTTTCATAGAGCTTCTCAATTCAATCGCACATGTTTTCTCTTCTGTAGAATTCCTTCCCTATTTTAGAAAGATGCTTTTTATATTTTTTGTTAATGGATGTTTTGGCCCACAGAAGAGAATGCCTTCTGTATTTTAGAAAGTTGCTTTTATATTTTTTGTTAATTGATATGTTAGCCCATAGAAGGAATTAAACTAGAAATTGTTAATCAAGCCTCTAGGTAATTAATTAATCTTTGACCAGAAGTTTGGGGGGTGCTTAGGGTCATGCTTTAAAAGGATGAGTTTGAGGAGTATGAGACCATGAGACCAGGAGACCAAGAGCATACTCAGAGTCTGGAGACATTAGGAATGGCCTGGGCAGCATTATCCACAAAGAAGTTTCCCCAAAGGAAACCCTGAGTGTGTGTACAATGTTGGATGTGGTAGGTGAAAGGGAGAGAAACTAATCTACTTTCATGAGTTGGGTTCTGGGAGATTGAAATAATGCTATTACCACTGCATGAACAAGAAACAAATGGGAGGATATATGACTTATATGAAAATTTTAATTCGGAATGGGGTGAATTGAAGAGAAGAGCTATCGATCTGTGGAAGAAAATTGGAGTTTTACCCAACAACCACATAATTTTACTCCTGGCTTGCTCCCTCTAAAGTAGGTCCTAGAGCGCTAAGCCAGCAAATCTCTTTCTCTCCATCTCGACTGATAGGATCCCATGCAGAAGGTCTGGATCAGTTGCACCTATGACATTTAATTGCAGAACTGAGTGATAGGCATATGGAAGAGGCAAGGTGTGAGCTAGACTCAGTGATGATATCCTCAGAGGAATGGTGTGGCAGGAGATGGATAGGGAAATTATGGGATGGCGTTAAGTCAGTAGATATAGAAAGGGAAGCTAAAGCTTGTAGTGGTATTTGGGGGGATGAGAATCCATGGGGGGTTCTGTAGATGTGTTATCTTCACTGGAGGCAAGACGACTTAGAGAACATAAACAAATCTTTAAGATGAGAAGTTTATCCACAGTAGACTAAGAGGCTACAGCAATGGAGAGAATAGAGCCAGGACAGGGTAAAATACTGGAAGTCTTCAAATGAAGGTGACAGATGGGAAATTAGAGTCCACCAGAGTGGCCATGGACCGTGAAGACAACCAAATCATTAGACAATGGCTTCTCCAATCCAGATGTCAGCTGTGGACACTCTGTCTTTTGAGTGTCATAAAAAAGCAGTTCACTCTCTTCTTCTTGTAGAGCAGAAAGCTTAGCACTCCTCTCAAGATACCCGAGCTTCTAAAGAGTCTATTTTTGTTATCATTGCCCCTCGCTCTCATTTCGTGACTCTTCTGAACCCTTGATCTGTCTTACATCTTGGCTTTTACTTACCCTGGCCATTTTCCCCCACCCTTCTTCCCCCACATTTAATTAAGCATGTGCTGAAGGTTCACAGCTGAACCTTCAAGTAGGGGAGAGTACTTAATCATAGCTAACATGCCTAGGAGATCCTTCAAAATGGAATGTTAAAATCACCATTCTTCCCAGGTCATTATTTTATCATTTATTTATTGTATCTTGGTTGATTCAGACATTCTCCATTTGTCTCCCTCTCAATCTCACGTCCATGACTGTGGAATCCTCACTGGTTGCTTTTCCATTTTGACTCCTGGTGTCTTAGCTAAACCCAGTGGATTTTCCCCATCGAACATAACCTGTTAATGTCATGTTCCCAGTTAAGTGCAGGGCTGAGGTGAGTGGTGAAGGAATTGTTTCAGAGAGGGAACTAAGTTACTTCAGGAAGGTAAGTTCTTGGATAAGGTTTTTTAAAACATTCTGAGGCAAATCGCTTATATAGCCATTGAAATGTTGAACATTTATTAAAATTTCTCAGGTGTCAAGTTAATGAGGTAGTGCTTCACCTGCATTTGGATGCTCATCTCCTGAAAACAAAATGGCTGGAGCAATGCTTTCATCTTCCCATCATGCTTCTCTTCCCAGTCTGATCCGATATGTTACTTTAGGTCAATTTTTTGCTCAAAGAGAGACTCTTGATTCAGGAGTGAAGATGGTAATTTGAAAACCCTTGATGGCACTCAGAAGCTAGCTGAGTTGTCTTTGCTTTCTGGTTCCACTATCAAAGGGATGCCTGGCTGAATCAAGAGCCAAATCTCTAGGGCTTTTATTAATGTATCAACTACTTCATAGCTTGCTGGGCAGATGAATCAGTGTAATATAGGCAAGCCGCTTAAATCAGTGCCTTGCAGAGTAAGTGTGATTTAAATATTTGGCAGGACTTTACTATTACTTTTATGTTACTGGTTTCTCAAGATGGAGTCTCACTATGTAGTCTTGGCTAGCCTGGCCCTCTCTGTGTAGATCAGATTGTCCTTGAACTATTAGAGGTCTTCTTGCCTCTGCCTCTAGTGCTAGAATTAAAGGCATATACTGCCATGCCCAACTTGTTATTTCTTTTAGTATTATGACCCTGAACAAGTAACTTAGCCCCTGAACTTCATCATCCTCATCTGTAAGATAAAGGACCATCTCAATTTCACAGAGATACTGCCAGAACTGAAATAACGTACCCACTCCCATACTCACAAAGTGTATTCAACAGCAGTTCTCTGTCCTTTAATGTGCTAGGAAATCAAGATACCATCATTATTAGACAATTTGCCCAAGGAGCTCATAATTTATTCAGGGAAACAGACAAATGAGCACAAATTATGGTTTCAATAATACCTGTGAGCAAGGTATGCAGTGTGCATTTCTGCTTGAGTGGCAACCGCGAGTGAACAGGAGAAACTGTTGAGAAAATACCCTTAGTCCCAGAGGAGGTAAGATTTGCCTTAGCTCAAAGAGTGGACAAGAAAGCAGGAAGTCATTTGTAGCTAGCCAAGTGGACGGGGTCAAAAGTGGGCTAGATCAGGGCGCTTTGGCTAGCCTGGAGAGGGACTAGAAACACGTGATGAGGACATGTGTCCTCTTCAGAGACAAGCTCACACAACCCTCTTAGTGGCCCTGGGACCTTCCTCGGTCAGTTCTTCTCTGTCTAGTATGTTGCTCATTTCCTTGCCTTGGTGACTTCTTGGCTACACCCAGAAGCTCTTGTGTCCTGCCTCTGAATACTTGTCCTCATTTCACCCTTCCTCAGCCTCGTTTCCTCTGTGCCTTCTTTCTGTTCACTCAGCCTCCATTTTCCCTTTCCAACTATTCCCCCCTTTGCCCCTAGTGCACTGGATTCTTAATCTGGTCTTTGCTTGAAAACAATCCTGATACAGGTGCCTAGTGATGGGCCTTTGGTGGGCAGAATCCATTGCCCCAGTTTCTCCTCCTCTGTTTGCCCCTGTGGCACTTGGTGTTTAACTCTTTCTGAGCTTCTTTTGTTGGTGGTGGTTTTGTTTGTTTATTAATGTCACTCTTCTCTGCCAGCACTCTGAGTATCCAGCGACCTGTTCCGGTTCTTTTCTACCCAGGGCTAAGCGAAGCCTTTGCAGCTCTCTCTCCTGAGCTCCCTGCCGACAATCGGTTATGTTCTCTGAGTAGCTGCATTCACGCCTTAGTCATTAACTGTTCCATAATCTGGTGCTTCCCAAACTTCTGTGGGTTTTGCCTCTTTCCCAAGGTCCAGCTCAGAATTTCCTACCTTCCACCCCAAACACCACTCCTTTGTCTCTCGTGGGTCTCCAAGTCACTGCATCCCAGGTGAACGCTATTATCTTCTCCAATAATGCAGTTTCCTATGCATGGCATTTCTACTCATACTCCACAGGCTTAAAGCCTTGTGAAGGGAAAAAAAGAAACCCTGCCTCATCCATATCTAACATATCCCCAGTTACTCTAATTTTTACTTTCCAAATAAGTCCTTGGTGCTTATCTCTCCTTCAGTGTTTATGGTCCCGATCGAGGTTACTTTGATCAACTTTCTAGCTAAAGCCACTGCTTTCATTCCTCTCAAGCCAATCTGGCAATATGTGTTTAAAATGGTGTTCTAAAAATGCCAATCTAATTATGCTACATTCTTGTTTAAAAACATGAAACTATTAGCTTCTATCTGTAAGAATGAGCCTCAGTTTCTTTTCCACAGAGCCTTAAACTGTATCAAAACTGTGGTAGATGCCCCTATGAAGCCTCTTTACTGAGAAATAATGCAAACCAAAAGCTACTTCTGATTCAGCAACTTTAAGTTTATTTTATACTGTTATAAGTTTAGTTAATAATAATTATATTAAGATCATAAAATATATTCAGTTTACAGGCAGAGATTAGTGAATTCTTAGATCCCTCAAAATGACGAATACTAGTCAAGACCCGTGTCTTTAAAGATGACATAAGAATTAGTGAGCTATATGAGGTCCATAAACTCTTGAAACGCACAGAAATGTGTCACTCCAGCCTTGTCTCCATTCACCATGCCCTTCTTTCCTCTCTGCCCCATTTCTCTCCCATCTGCTCCCATCCCTGTTCTTATCCAACACACTTCTCAAGGAGGCCCCTCCTGCCTTTCCTGAGTACAGAACCCCTTCCCTAGCCTTTACCTCCCAGTCCGACAGAACCTGTCAGGGAGATGTTTTCAGAGTCTCGTTGGAGGTGCTCCCTTATTCAGCTCGCCTCCTAGGCGAGCTTTTCCTGGGATGGCTCTCACAATTGTCATCCTCGCTACATTCTGGGACCCCAGGATCAGAAACTAGGCTTCATTCCTCTGTGTTCTGTTCTGGATTAATTTTATTTGGATCCCAGTTCATTGACATTCCTCCTAGGACATTAGACCCAAACTCTCATTTCTACAAGTGAGATTATTTTCTAGTCACTAAAACAAATGCCCTCCATCCATATACCATTTATATTTTGAAATGATTTTGACATTTTGGCATTCTTTATGGCCAAGTCCTTCACTAGGCAGCATCAAAGAAGGAGTGTAGTCAGCAGATCTGAAGTCCCCAGGCTCTGGTAGGGGTGTAAATGGACAATGAACAGCCAAAAGGCAAGTGGCCAGAGGAAGACCCACAACCTAGACACAAGCCCGTGAAAAAGACAGATCCCCAGAAGTCTACTGTCATCTCAGAAACTACAGCCTCTGAGCAGGGAGCCGCTAATGCTAGGTATTAAACATGAGGCAGATTTTTCGTGGCATTATGGACAAATTTGTAAGGGCGAATGACTCACGCAGATCTGTGAAAGAAGTAGCTTGGGGGAGAATATGGAGAAAGTTTGTCCCTGGCAAGATGTTCCACTGAAGGCACCATGTGTAACATGGAAAAAATTAAAATCTCTTCTGTCTGTCCAGACAACTTCATGGTCACTGTGAGAACAGCAAAGTGGCAGTCATTCTTGAAGAAACATAGAGGAAAATTCAGCAAAAATAAATAGCATCCTAGGAGTTCTGAAGAGCCTGCTCAAGAATCAAGCCATAATGTCACCTCTGTGGAGATGAAAATGAGCATCTTTTTGACTAGGTGAAGAATTATTGCGGGCCATTAAAAATTTAAAGCCTTCTACACCCAGTAGCCTATGGGCGTGAAAGCTGTTTTGCCAATCTGTGTTCCATCTTTTGGCAAGAAATGTGACCTGAACTCAACTGTCTATTTATATTTTATTCAAAATTCCCAACTTCACGGGATAAAAATTGTCAGACTTCCAAATTCAAGTCGAAAGAAGTTAAGATCCTTATTGTTTACAAAGCTTGTCTGTCCAGCGGAGCTGGTGTTAATTAACTCTGACATCCCTAAATTCATTTTGCATATTCAGTGGTTGCTATGAAAAGCTGGGTCTGAAATAACAAAAAGCACAGACAGTCCCATCAAGCAGGATGCAGGCAATACATAGTTTTCCTTGGTTTGCTCCTGTTACCAATCAAACTTGCAGACGTGAGACCAGAGAGTTTCTGACAGTGAGTCCCACGAAAAGATACCATTCATTTGTTTTGGCAGTGAGCTGTACTATTCTAAGAAAGCAGCTGTGCATGGCAGAGTCCAACGTTATAACTCAAAATCTGTCCCGTCTCGGTATTCGTGGGACATTGGGTTATAACTTTTTAGATGGAGATGAAACAGATAGAAGGTCACATTCAGAAAGGACAGTTAAAATACTGACTCATAAAATCCTTTATGGGTAGTAAAATGTTTTCAATTGCTAAAGTGAAAATAATCTAAAAAACAGTTTACTTTTCATTGTTTTTGTTATTATATATTCCTACCATATTGGTCGATTGCATCTCTCTGAAGATAGTTTTCTACCTGGGCGGTCCAATGGGAACTCATGCATATATTTAAATCTCAATCCAAGAAGTTAATATTGATATATTCTCATGTGAAGTTTCCGGGTTAAGTTTGACAAACGCCCTATTTAAACAGAGTATTTTGCTCAGGGCCCAGGATGTAGTTGGTTGTTTTTCACTCTTAGGCTCTTTTGGGGAGCCTGTCACCCAACTCCCAAATAAATACACGGAGGCTTATTCTTTCTTGCGAATGCCTGGCCTTAGCTTGGCTTGTTTCTAGACAGCTTGTCTTAACTTATCCTATCTATCTTTTAACTCTGAGCTTTTACCTTTCTCTATTTCTGCATACCTATCATTATTTCTTACTCCATGGCTCGCTGTGTAGCTGGGTGGCTGGACTCTCATATCCTCCTCCTTCTATCCCAGATTTCTCCTCCCATATTCTCTCTCTGCCTGCGCCCCGCCTATCCTTTCCTGACAAGCGATTGGCTGTTCAGCTCTTTATATGACCAATCAGGTGTTTTGGACAGGCAAAGTAACACAGCTTCAGAGAGTTAAACAAATGCAACCTAAAAGAATGCAACACATCTTTGCATCATTAAACAAATGTTCTGCAGCATAAACGAATGTAACACATCTTAAAATAATATTTCACAACACTTGGGTTCATTCCCCAGCACTGAGAAGAGGAAACTATACTCTTTACTTAATGGAATCTTTTGGATATAAAAGAAGCCAGCAATGCAATCATTTTTCACCCTAGCCCGTCTTAAATAACACAAACGCAAGCTCAGTTCAGTTTGTGACATGCTCAGTGTGTGTCCATGTCCCAGAAGGATTCTATATTAGAAGCAGAGACAAACAGATTTACGTCTCTCTATGGTGTTCAAATTCATTGACTAACAATGAACTCACAAGGTGCAGTAGTTTCTTTGGTAACAATTTGCCCAGTAGTCAAGATTCCCTTGATAGCTGCCAAAGCTAACGCAGGCTCTTTTATTGCAAGCTTAATTGCTAACATTAACTTTCATCTCACACATTCCGCATCACAGAGCAAATCCCTCTCTGTGTATATACCCACTCTTTCTAGCCAAGCACTCTACCCTGGGCTATATTTTCAGAGAGAGAGAGAGAAAGAGAGAGAGAGGGAGGGAGGAGGGGGGCAGTGTTACACAATGGGTACAAAGGGCTACAGAGGTCCCAGTGGAGTTGAAGGAGTTGCAAAGATCCCGGAGAGAAAGAAAGAAGCAGGAAGCTGGTAGGAATGCACAAAAAATGTCTCTGGTGGAGATTTAGATAATGAACTCTGTTGGAGGCCTGGAGCCAGAGTCACAGGCTTGACGAGAACCGCAGGTTGAACTGAGCTGTCGAAGCAAGATGTGGGAGTGTGGAGGTCCCAGAGGCAAAGGGAAGGTCTGGATTGGTCTAGACAGATGAACGGATAGAGGAGTGGATGGTAATCCTGACAGATGAACCAGCAGATAGACAGATAGCAATTCAAGTAGACGCTGGAGACCCTGGGACATGTGGCCAGGTGACAGGTCAGTAGGCCTTTGGCATCACAGTGTTAAGTGTCCTTTTCATGGAAATGAGGTAAGGGTGTTGTACCCTTTCCCTGCTCTGGTGTGTCTGATAGGTTCTCACGCCTAGTTTTCCTGCTGTGATTTTAATAAGCTCAATGTGTGGATATGGTCCCAATTTACTCTGATAAGTTAATTTATAGAGTCGCACCGTTTTACTTTCAAGAATGCTATGTATCAGTCTGTGCCTTGTGGGTGGTGCTGAACAGACGCTGTCGTTTTCATGCCCGCAGAGGTTCAGAGTCATCTCTTTTGACTCAAAATGGAATCAGAAGCTATTTATAAAATAGAGTCTCTCAGGGTAAGGCCCAGCCTGAAAACCCCCACTTTACACAATATGGAGTAACTTAGTGCAGGGCCCACAGCCTGTTCTCATTAGCCGTCTGCTATGAGGAGAATGGCTTTGTCTGGGCTCACATGGCAAAAGGAAAACTCACCCTCAAACGATAAATACATCTTTCTGGTTGTCAGCAGGATGCTTATTATAAACCAATAGTCCCCTGAATGCTCAGCTCAGCTGCATTGGAGAGTAAGAAAGAAAAGAAATGGCAGTGGCCGAAGCATTGTCACCAGGCAAAAAAAAAAAAAAAAAAAAAAGCCAGCCAACTACCTTTACATACTTAATCATGTTCCTTGGCAACACATCTGGAATGAAACAGGACTACCATCCAGGGGGACAGACACATATCAGGTGTTTCCCTTTGAATACCTGCCAGGGTATAATTCACTCCATTGTATCAATGCAAGCCCTCAGTTGTTTACACACGTTCCAGTTTTGGGATAGAGACATGGCCTTGGACTTTAGGTCCACCTATATTCGATACTTTCCTTAAAACTTTTCTTTCACAGGTTATTCCCTCTTCCTGCCCTCCTTCAGACCAGACACCCCTAAAATAATCTCTACTTTGAACAGACTAAGCATTGTTGGAGGTACGTGCAGCGGCTCCACGGAAACTGAGAGTCAGAGAGCAAACACTGGGTCTGTTGTATTGATACAGAGATGTGTGTTTCTAATATAACACCTGACATGTGTGAACAGGCCAAAAGGCTCCCCCAAGAGCGGCTGCACAGGATGCTCCGAGGGTTGGAGCTAATTGGAAGTACAACCCTTGACTGTTAGGAGCCTGCAGTCAGACCATCCTAGAGGCCAGCCCAGCCCTTCTACTTCTCAGTGGGGTTCCTGTTTCCTAAATAGCACTGATGGTTTTATTGCAGCCTGTGGAAGACAAGAGGCCATTCGCTTCCTGTACATCAATCACTTGTGGCTCTGACGCTTCAGGCTGTGCGTTCATCAGAGTCGGCCACACAAGCCTTCTGAAGGTTTGGAGAACATTCAGAGAAGTCAGCTAGCCACTAGAGTCCAATTAATCAGGCTCCATATTGGGAGGAGGTGTGAAAGAAATCCCAGTCTTCAAATGATTAAACATTGCTTTTCTGTTGTCTGTGATAGCATGGCCTGTTCCAAATCAGAGATTTGTAAACCTGAGTCTTTGGCTTCTTTCTTTATGGTCCACAAAGTCAAAATACTAGAGCCATATTTGAATGGTTAGAAAATACAAACAGACAACAACAACAACAAAACACTCAGCACACAAGACTATGAACCAAGAACTCTATGTGGACCATAAAGCCTGAACCGTCACCTGACCTTTCCAGAAATAAAAGTGAAGCCATGCTAGTTCCATAATGAGAAATTTGTCACTCACTTGCAGCTTAGATGAGTCTAATATCCTTCTGTATTGTTAGTGGGCCCAGCAGATGACATTGGCTTTGAGTTAAGCAACTCAACAAACATATTTGTTATTTGTACAATTTTGGATAAAGACCTATATTTTTGTGCTTGTGGTGGTTTCAATAGGTATGGCCCTCATAGACTCATGTGTTTGAATCCATGGCCCATAGGGAGTGGCACTATTATCAAGTGTGGCCTTGTTGGAGTGGGAATGGCCTTCTTGGAGAAAATGTGTCACTGTGGGGACCCGCCTTGAGGTCTCAGATATACTCAAGCTATGCTCAGTACACAGTTGCTTCTATTGCCTGCAAATCAAGATATAGAACTTTCAGCTCCTTCTCCAGCACCATCTTTCTGTGTGCTGCCATGTCCCTCCATGAAGATAAAGGGCTAAACCTCTGAAACTGTAAGCCACCCCAAATAAATGTTCTCCTTTATATAAGTGTTACCATGGTCCTGATCTCTCTTCACAGCAAAGGAACCCTAACTAAGTTCATGAAGTAATTGGATGCAAAACCAGTTTTCTAAAAGTAAGATTGTGGCTTAGAGAGACATGCCTTCTAAGACACGCTACCTTATTCAGATCTTATGAGACATTTAATATTTTGGTGTCTTTTACCCAATATGTTTCTTTAAGAGCTGACTTTCCTCCAAGATTGGAGAAGATGAGACTCTGCATTAATTACTAAAGTTTCTAGTTAGGTAGTGGGGGTTCTCCTTCTTTCTTCCTTGATCTGAAAGCCATGTGGTTTGTTACTTGATCTGAATGCCAGGAGAGTCATGAGTGTTTTGCCAGTTGTAGCTCTGTCTGAACATTGTCTGTATCTTGAATGAATATCTTTGATCTGCCAATGTCTTCTAGGGTGACTAAGAGGATGTTGGGAGAAGGGGATAGAGAAGCAGGGCATCCTCTGTTTGACTTTCTCATTGGGCAAACTTTATTTTGAAAGAACACATATCCCAAAACCAATGTAGGCAGAGTAACCCCAGGCCCCAAATTTGGACAACTGCACATCCAGAGACTACATGAAAACTTTGTATGTAAGCAAGCTCTAGGGGTGGCCCTGCCACCACTTTCTCAACTCTCATCCTTTCACCCCATCTTCTTCATCCCTTTTTCATGGTGCACTGACTCAGCCTTTCACCACCTCCGAGCCCAGTGTAGAGCAGTCTTCTCTGATGACCCTATCCCCAAAGCAAACCTATCTACCCATCAACCTCCTGCCAAGGAGCTCAAACCTGCCATACCACCAACAAACGGATGGAACCTCTCTTGAGGTTTCTCCACCTACAGAATAAAAATTCTCCTTTCACATGGCATTTGAGGCTGGCCTAATTCTCTAGCAGGTGCCCTTTCCTCTCTCACCTCTCAACCATAGGCAGCAAGAACCACGTATCCTCTGGTTGGTTGCCTTATTCTGTACTTCCTCATGCCGAGCCTACACAACGTAGTCTTTGCTTTTCTTTCCCCGGCTTGCTGCACTCACACATAACTACCTTCTGAGTTGGGGCCAAGGGTCATGTTAAAGACTGAATTACCTACGAAGACCTCTTTAAGAGGAAATGACGATGTATGTCTCTTACTGACTTCCAGAATGCTAACATACTGTATAACAATACCTTTATACAGGTAATTTCTTCAGTTGACCTTAACTTTAAGATATAATGTTCAGAACCAGGAAATAAACAGGATTGTCTGCCTGTCAAAAACAACTGTTAAAAAGGACAGAATCTGGGACAGCAAGGTGGCTCAACAGATATAGGTGATAGCCACCAAGTCAAGGGCTGAGTTTGATTCCTGGAACCCACAAGATTGAAGGACAGAACCAACTTCTGCAAATTTGTTCTCTGACCTCCACATGCACCTCATGGCACATGCTCTTCCACCCTATAAATGTAAAAGTTTAAAAAAAAATCTAAAAAGCACTGAATCCTATGCATTAACTCAGAGAAAATCTCGTAGATGGCCAACTTCAACTTATAGTCTACTCATTTTAATATATAATATGTATAATATACATATACATAACTAAGATGTCATCTGTTTTTCTCTCCTTTGAGAATTTAATTAAAAAAATAAACACAAGGCAAAGTTAGACAAAGTTTACCAACAACAGCAAAAAGAAGTGATAATATTTAAAGGAGGAAGAATAGGAAAAATGATAACAATGAAATATGACTCAAAGCAATCTAAATCTGCGACCATTTAACACAGAGACTCATAGCTCAATGTGTCACAGTGATACCTGACAATGTGGACGAATTCAAGGACAAGGATGTTAGCCACGTCCCCTTCCACTGGCACTTCAGTAGTTAGGAAAAGAGATCACTTATCTAGAAGGCAAAGCAGATGTACTGGAAGTAAGCACTCAAGATTAACTACCACATTTGCCTTCTAAATAAAGAAGTGATTGCAATTAGTTGCTAATAAAATATGATTAAGACTTAGATGCAGCCCCACTGAATAAGTAACAATACCCCTTTGACTCTATATTTATTCCTAGTGTAATGGATTCTGTCCCTTTAAGGGAACGCCACGCCCACTCCTTGTCTATGCACAAGCAAGCCTGAAGTTGCAGATTCACTCTCTCTGTCGTCTGTGCCCCGTCTCCCCCCCCCCAGCCCTGCTCCCGGAGTGGGCACGTGGGCTTCTGCTCTCCTTCCTCCGCCTCTCTCTCTCCTTTCTTTCTCTTTCTCCTTCTCTCTCCTCTTCTGCTTCTTCCCCTCCATAATCCACCTAATAAATGTTTAACTTTAATACCCATCTGGTTTCTGCTGCTGCCGCCGCCTTCTGCCGCCTCCTGCCGCCACCGCCTCCTGCCACCGCTGCCACCACCGCCATTTGCCACACACTGGGGACCTGCCATTGGGGACTGTCCGCGTGGTCTTGTGCCACCCCGGAGACCCATAGCAGCTGCGGGGACTCCAATTAATTAATTAAAAAGAATAACACCGGCCGGGCAGTGGTGGCGCACGACTTTAATCCCAGCACTCAAGAGGCAGAGGCAGGCGGATCTTTGTGAGTTCAAGACCAGCCTGGTCTACAAGAGCTAGTTCCAGGACAGGCTCCAGAGCCACAGAGAAACCCTGTCTCGAAAATCCAAAAGCAAAACAAAACAAAAAAAGAATAACACCTAGACTGAGTTTACCTTAAGACCTTAAGTAAGCATAATGTAAAAACCCCTGTTAACCAATTTCTTCTAAAAATAATTTACAAGCAATAATATAAGTAGTCATCTCAATCAGACTGAACTATCAGGACTGCCTAACCAATAAGGTCAAATTTCCTGTACATATATGAATGACTATACATATGAATATTCATTCTGTTAGTCCAATGACCTTTTGCTATTTTTGAATTTAAGGTTTTTCTATACCTTTGAAAATAATTTTTAAAATGGAAAAGAATTTAATATTTACCTTTGTATCAAATTATATGCTATAATTTCTTTTCTTTTTTTCTTTTAATTTATTTAACTTTATTTTATTTGCATTGGTGTGCAGGTATCAGATTCCCTGGAACCGGAGTTACAGACAGTTGTAAGTTGTCATATGGGTGCTGGGACTTGAACCCCGGTCCTCTGGAGGAACAGTCAGTGCTCTTAACCATTGAGCCATCTGGCCAGTCCTACAATTTCTTTTCTTGAAAGAAATGAGATATGAACAAAGGGAACACAGGAAAAGATGAGAAAGAAGTGTCAGAATGTCTGCAGCTCAGGAAGAGCAGGCTGTGGGCCAGGACAAAGATCCTGCTCCAATGGACAGGAATGCCCCAGGAACGCAAAGGCAGGCCTGGCCTGAGGGCAGCCCTTCATCATCAGTTACAAATGGCCTTTAGCTTCTCTTCAAAAAGCAACTTTTGCAAACACGGCCTGACTTGTGCATGAAGAATAGGAACTGCAAATCCGTTCTTTCAGACATGCAAACAAACCCTGAGGGGTATTTCTAGACTGGATCTTTTTCCTTTCCAATAACTTGGAATAAAGAGGCTCATGGCCCACTAGCAGCACATCAACCTCAGGTAATCCGAGATAGCTCTGATTTTTAACTGGGTTCCCTGGCACAGCAGAAGCGTTCCATAACCAAAGCAAAAAGAAAACCTGCACAGTGGGCTTTGCCTCTTTTCTTACCTTTATTTTTAATTTTGTTTCAAAAAGCTTTTATGATTAATAAAATAGACCGATATGTTGGCTAAACACAGGACACAAAACATATTTGAAAGAAATTTACAGCTAACCCTTCCCTCCCACAATTCTTGGTCATTAACTTTCATAAAGTAAGTATGATATTTAAAAAGTTCCTATCATGCAGAAAAATTAAGGGCCATTTCTTCAGCAGCAAGAGTGCTATCAAAGAAAGAAAGAGAGGAAGAAAGAAAGACAGAAAAGAAGTAAGGAAGAAAGGAAGGAAAGAGAAGAATTTTCTTTTTTTTTTTGAGACAGGGTTTCTCTGTGTGTAGCTCTAGCTGTCCTTGAACTCACTCTGTAGACCCTGCTGGCCTCAAACTCACAGAGATCTGCCTACCTCTGCTTTCTGAGTGCTGGGATTAAAGCTGTGTGCCACCACCACCCAGCTTGAAAAAGAATTTTAAATATGATGTAGGTTCACATAATCTCAACACATTCTTAAGGAACTGCAACCTCCTGGGCTGTCACTTTCTCAAACTTCACACTATTTTAACCGTTGTTTATCCGTCTGTTTACTTGTTAATGCAGGGTCTTACTATATTCCTGAAGATGGACATCAGTCTGTCCTCAGACCCAACATGCTCCTCCCTCCTCAGTCCTCCGATGATAGCATTACAGATGTCTGACACCATGCCCAACTCAACCTCAATTCTTCTTACTTTGACCAAAGAAGCCCATTTTCACATAGTTGAGGAAAACCTCTGTCAATAATGTCCTTTACAATTATCAAAGCCCCAACTCTCTTTGTCTATTGGAGGGAGGATCTTCCCATGTCTCTAAAGTCCTAGACGACTGGAGAGACACCTGAATCCTACTGGGGAGAAAGGAAACTGTGTTGGCCTGTTCTTACAACCCCGTGTCTCTCCTTACCAAGTTGGAAATGTTTGAAGCAGAAAAGAGAGAGAGGAGACAGATTAAGACACCAGTCAGACTTTTCATAGCTTATCAAAATCCCTGCATGGCTTCTTTTTAACCAAGAAAGACCCTTTAGGAAGATACTCTTGTTTTCTCAATGCCTACTCTTTTTTTTGATGACATTGAAACCCACGTTTGTGTAAAAAACTTAATGCATCAGGTTACATTGCTGATTTC
Source organism: Dicrostonyx torquatus (assembly GCA_028555095.1). NCBI lineage: Eukaryota > Metazoa > Chordata > Mammalia > Rodentia > Cricetidae > Dicrostonyx > Dicrostonyx torquatus. The sequence goes on from JAQHUG010000177.1 coordinate 885,019, forward strand.
AAAATTGCTCTTCAGAGAAACCTTGTTTTTCTGAATATTTGAAAAAAATGAGCAGACGTTTTGATAATATTCTGTATAGAAGAAAATAGTATTACTGAGTCTGTTTGTTTTGGAGGTGGAAAAGTGACGGAAGCTCTGAGCTCTAACTGTAAGCTTCCCTTTCTCCCCAGCTACCTCTGCTACTGAAGATGGTTACTGACCTGCCTGCTTGTAAGCTCTGGGAAAATGGTCTGCAACAGTCATTGACGTGGCAAACTTTGATTGACTCCTTTTATCAACAGGTTTTTAAATGAGTATTTCATATATGTGCTAAATCCTTAGTCTTATGTTTTGTCATGAGATAGGAGCTTTTTTTTTTTTTGTCTAGATGAAATATGTACAGGGTCAGTACGACACTTGACATTTTCCCCCAAGTTTGTAAGACCCTAGTGAGCTTCTACTTCCTGGAATTCAGGGTCCTGTGTATGTATATGTGTTAAGTAAATGTGGAGACGTGTTAGTAAATGATGTTTTTAAGTAAATGTTTCAAGCAAATTTATTTTAAACAATCTTAACTTCCCTTTCTTAATTGTGGTAAGAAACTCATAGTTTTGGAGTGCCAGCTCCTTGAGGATTGCATCCTCAGAAACCCCCAAAATCTTTCCTCGTGGGAGAAAGAATTTACTCTAGCAGATTCTACCAGCCTCACTAGCTTCCTTCTTCAAGATCCCACTAGTCTGTCCCTGTGTCTTGAAGGGGACATGCCCTTTCCCTACATCCTCCAGTGCCCACTTTCCTCTTCAGACTGTGTCTTTGAGAAGGACGTTCATGTGAATGGTGTGTTCTGTTGGCTCTCTGTGGTCAGGGAGAGCTTTGCACCAGTTCCTCCCCAGACGCTGGAAAATGCGTCTCATCCCTGCTCTGCTATCTTTCCGTGTGCAGTGAGGTAAAGGCAGGATTTATGCCCCCAACTGCACACTCGGCACTGTCTCGAGAACTTCCCTTCCAGGCGCTCCACGGGACTTGAAAATTGATATTTCCTTGCTATTGTTTGCTGATTGCATAAAAGATCTTTATCTCCTTGCCTCACATTAAGTCTCCCAAGCTAAGATTTCCTTTCTTTGGTAACACTTTGTCCCCTAAGTACTCTTAAAAGCCTCTCCTTGAGTTTGTCCACACAATTTCCCTTATCTTGTTTTCCTCTTGCTTTCTTTTACAATGTATCCTTTACAAAAGTGTTGGTTTTCAGTCTAGGACTAAAGATGGTTTTCTTCTACCCTCAGAACGGCAAACTATTCTTTGTTTCTCACTCACTTCCTTCTACTATTAAAGACAACGAGGACAGCGAGTCCACTATCCCAAAGGCTCCTATTTTGTTGGTGGTTTCTAAAACATCAGCAATTACAATTCCACCACCCCACACTGAGTCACAATCTCATACTGTCACCTACCACACTTCCATTTGTCCTTGTGTTATTAGCTTAGCTGTGATCAGGAGAAATGAAATTTATGTGATCAGGGACAAAGGAACAAAGACTCTCCGTTCTCTCTGTCTCCCTCCCCCATCTGGTAGCCAGCAGACAGACTCAACACCACTGACGTGTCAAGCTAAGATTGAAGTGTCTGGTGTATATATAGGGAAAGTCTATATGCACCCATCAGTATAATTTGTAAGAGAATGAGTAAAAATTTAGGACACAGATCATTATTCAATAGTAATATTATTATTATTATAAGTTATATTCAATTTTAATGAAATAAAACAGAAACTAGATTGACATTTTTCACGTTGCAGCTGGTGGTTCAGAATTTGAAAACTAGTACTTAATATAATGTGATTCCAATAAAAGAGTAGGGAGAATGGCCTGGGGTTTATTGTAAAAGAATTTGGGTTTGTATATGGTTAATTCAGTTTCTGTTTGAAAGGCTTTATCTTACAAGCTACTTCCCTCTTAAAACCCTATTCGACTTCTTCAAACACTCGTTGGGCATGTCTAGAGAAGAATGTGTGATGTATGGAGATGTGTGGGACATGGCTTATGAGAGGAGTCACAGCAGACAACAGGAGAGCGGTTCAGAGAATGCTCCCTGAAGGAGGTTGAGATTACAATGGATGGTTACCTGAATTGCCATTTTTCTAGTTCCTGGGTCAGGGATTTCCCACACATGTGCTGTTGGGTCTTGTATCACAGACTAAATGTTTCTTTAGAAAAGCAGACGTGCGAGGTTGCCCTCTCCACCTGCCCTGGGCTCTCTTCAGGCAGGCGCTTCAGTTTTCCAAATGTTTTGAAGTTCCACAGAAGAACCACACCAGTGGCCCCTAAACATGACCAGTATTTAATGTGACCTGCAGAATTTATCTGCTAATTAAAGGTCCTTTGTGTAGAGGGAAGTTTCTGTCCCACCCTGTCCCGTAGTCCTTCCGTTCCATAAAAACACACAGAGGCTTATATTACTTATAAACTGTTTGACCTATTAGTTCAGGCTTATTATTAACTAGCTCTTATGACTTAAATTAACCCATAATTCTTATCTGTATTTAGCCATGCAGTATGGTACCTTTCTTCAGTAAAGCATTCTCATCTTACTTCCTCTTCTTCTAGATGGTAACTGCATCTCTGACTTTCCTCTTCCCAGAATTCTCCTAGCCTGGCTGCCCTGCCTGTACTTCCTGCCTGGCTACTGGCCAATCAGCATTTTATTAAACCAAGATGAGTGACAAATCTTTACAGTGTACAAGAGCATTATCCCACAACACCTTTAGCTAGAGCAAGGGGGTTGTACTGCATGCATTTCTTCATGTTGCTATGCTTCAGAATTGTTCCAGCTTCTGTTTCAACATTATTGTAAGATGTTGTCATTATCCTTTATTTAAGTGTTTTCCAACACGACTTTTTAAATTTTACTGATTATGTATGATGTATGAATGTCTGGTCTGCATGTATGTCTATGCACCACCTGTGAGCCCAATACATACATGTATATATATATATGTATAAATATGTTTATATATGTACACACACACATATAGCTGCTTAAGAGTAAACTGGCACATGGAATTGTGAGCTGTAGACCCTTAGCATGGCTCTCATCTAGGGGTCTGATACAAAGGCAAAGGCACAAGTCCCACCACAAGCCTGCTCACTCAGCCTTTGAAGAAGAAAGAGTTTCAAGACACCAAGTTAGTCCACTTACAAATGCCAATCCAGTGCACTCCTCCAAGTGCATGCACATTTCCTTCTAATGGAGGGCTTCATTGTATTCAGTTTCTAGAAGTAAAATTGAACTCAAAGGAAAATCTATGTGCTAGAATTTCAGGAGAGTACTTTAAGAGCCACAGAGAAGCTGACAGGATTTCTGTAGTGGCTACAGACATTTGCCATCAAGTTTGACAACCTGGGTTCAATCCCTGGACCCCACACAGTGGAAGGAAAAAAAAAAAAAGACAGCGTCTGCAAGTTGTTCCCAATTGCCACACCACACCACGACATACATGCCTACAGCCCCCCTTCCAAAAATAAACAAATCTTGAGAAAAACAAACAAAAGCCCCAGGAGTGACTGTGGCCAAATGCTAGAACCTTATGATGAGTCCAGTGAGTGCCTTTGTTGTCTGGGGGATTGTGATTGTGACTGCTGGGGCTCTATGACTTTAATAGCCTATAATGTAAAGAACAAGTCTTATATTCCCATCTGGAGGCCGAGCCAGGGAGGAGAGTAACTTTCTGTTCCATCTCTCTGCCCTGTAGTCTCACAGAGCTTCTTGCAGTTGCCCATCAGATTGCAAGGCTGACAACTCCTAAATATTCCAGATACAGGCCAGAAACCTCCTTAAATTTCATGTCTAGGGAATTCATTCCTGACTTTCTCTGAGTCATGAAGAAAAAGAAATGCTTCTTTCGGGGGCCTTTCGATTCACCTTCCAAGCCACAGTAACTCGAGCTTCGTTCTGGCATCTGCAACCCAGCGCTCACTCACTGTGCAGCAGCTTCCTTGATGGCTACCTACGTCCCTCGGCCCGTAGAGCTGCACATATTTTCTTTTACAGATAATGTCGGCCCTTTAGGGGTCTTTAATTCCAGCATGCATGCCATCCCCATTGGGTTCCAGCATGCTATCCAGACTTTTCTCTGCACTGCTCCCCTAGCCTCTTCAGTTTCTCAGCTGGCTGCAGCAGCTGGCTGCTGTTTTCCTTGGGGCTCTGTCACGTTCTGGGGCTTATGATATACTTTCCTGATAGTGAGATTGTCCAGATCCTCGGTTTGGTTCACAGCATTCTTAAGCTTGCCCATCAAAACTGCCACACATCAGGCCTGCTTATCTGTGTGCCTGTCTGGAATTGTCTGGCAATGCCAGGCTGATGGTTTTGCCTTCATTGGGGATGGTTGCAAGAGGAGATCTGCATTTGTCTTGGATTATTCAACATCAGTTTTCATCCTGGCAGACTCAGCTACAACTCTAACAAGCCCATAAATTACTTTTCTTTGTCCCTCCATATCAGGGCTTAAAGTCTCACAAAACAGCGGAGAGTTCTTTCTGTCACTTGCCATTCATTATGAGAACCAACCTGTAAGTCCCACTTTAGGTAGTGATAGTTAATTTTTTTGTTCAAGTATGGTACTATAAAAATGTGTGTTTGTTTGTGTGTGTGGTGGGAGAGAGAGAGAGATTGCTTTTGTTCATTTTGCTCCAAGGTAGGCCAAGTAGAGTAACTTATTACCCAGATGATTGCTATTCTTCTCTGTCAAAGAGTAACTTTTCTGTCTCTGCTTCTCCAAGTCTAGACTAACCTATGAACATCATGACCAACAGAATACAGAAGTGAACTGGATCATAAGTAGCTTTACAGGTTATAGACCTGTGTTTTATTAAACCAATACAAGTGACAAATCTTTACAGTGTACTGGTGTGGGAAAATGGTCTGTATTCTGTCAATTATATTTAAATAAACGCTGATTAGCCAATAACCAGACAGGAAGTGTAGGCAGGACAACCAGATAGGAAGTAGAGGCAGGTCAATGAGAACAGGAGAATTCTGGGAAGAGGAAGCCCATTCTCTGCAGTTGTGAGCCCACCACAGAAGAAGCAAGATGTGACTGCCTCGCTGAGAAAGGTACCAAGCTATGTGGCTAACACAGATAAGAATAATGGGCTAATATAAGTTATAAGAGTTAATAAGAAGCCTGAGCTATAGGGCCAATCAGTTTATAGTTAATGTAGACCTCTGTGTGATTTCCTTGGGACTTAACAACTGAACGCGAACCAGGTGGAACAGAAACCCTGACAACAGTGTACAAGAGCATTATCCCACAGCAACAGGTTCATTGTGGAGCTCTCCTTTTTTTTTCTGTAGATAGGAGTGAGGCTGTATATGCCTCTGGTCCATGCCACACATGTAGAAGTCAGGGGACAACTTGTGAGAGTCTGTTCTCTCCTTCCACCATGTGCTCCTGGGACTCAAACAGGTCATCAGACTTGGCAGCAAATACTTTAACCTACTGAGCCATTTGGCTGGCCCCCTTTGTGGCTGGCTAAACTAGAGAAAACCAGCCACAATATAAGAACTCATACATCCTGATACCACTATGTTATGAGGAAACCCCAAGATGGCCACATGGAAAAGCAATGTTGATAGAAATATGGTCAATAAATCATTTCTTACTCCAGCCCACATAAACACATGGGAGTGATTGAGTGGAGACAGCTTAGTGATTGCATTTTTGCCTGGCATTGTAAGGCACCAGGTTTGACCCTCAGCCCTGGGACATGGGGGTCGGGAAAGCTACAGCTTCTGCTTCTGCTCCCATTCAACTGTAGTGTGTGAAAGACTTCAGAGAAGAACCACCTTTCTGAGTCCACAAAAGTCAACATTAACTTGCTGTTGTAAACCACTAGGCTTGGGTGTGGTTACTTACGCAGCAGCAACAGACAATCGAAATGCTTTTTTTTGTTTTGTTTTGTTTTGTGTTTTGAGATAGGATCTCCTTGTGTATCTCATTCTGGCACTGAACTCTCAACCCCCCAACTTCAGCTTCCCATGGGCTGGAACTGTTGGTGCGTGCACCACTCCCACCTAAAGGGAAAGTGTTATAAGAACACCCATGTGTTCTGAAGTAGAAAAGCTACTCTGTCTGCTTCAGCCTGGTTTTAGTGGCTATGACATGCTCAGTCTCTCGAGGCAGGGCAATGGCATTTGTGCAGATGTAGGTGTGATGTTTCATGGAGCTTGGTGGTGATAAACAGGAGTTCAGTGCTGGTGGGCTAGCTAAGAATCTGAAATTTAGTCTTGGAGAGTCGAACTTACAAATACTAAATTGTTATATGGTAGAAAAAGCTGTTCAGGGTGGAGCACTTGCCTAATATATAGGTTTGATTCCCAGTACCCTGCCCACATACAAACCACACAGGCTTGAAAATAGCAATCAATAATCGTTGAAAGTTATAGGAAGAATGCCCATATGCAGAAATAATCCCATCATCAAAATAATCATCGAAATTTATAAGAATAAAACCCTTATGTAGAAATAATCCCATCCAGTCAAATTTCTTTGCACACTCCTCCACATTTATCAGATATGAAATGCACAAGTGCACAGAAGTAAACCGTCTTTCGTGAATTCCACAGTTGTACGATGATAATGCCCAGGCAGTTTCTCAGTTTCCTGGGCCAGGAACAGCTCCACATACCTCACTGACACACATATAGTGAGGAGATCAGAATGCAGTCTGGGTGTTCTTCTCTCCCCTTTGTTCATATCCTCCATGCGTGTCTGACGTGACGGCGATCTGTGCACCAGGGCAAACACAGTAGTATCTCTTATCTAGTGTTTCTCCCGACCCTGCAGTTTCATGCCCCTGTAGCCTGTTCTGTCCAAAAATGTTAAATAGAAAACTCCAGTCATGTACAGCACAAAAATTCCAAATTATTTTTTATTATATTTTACACCGACTATTGTTACTGTCTTGCTGTGCATAATTGGTACGTTAGACTCTATGATTGGTGTGTACATGGGGGTAAAGAGTATGTCCAGGCTTTGGTTCTCTCCACGGTGCCAGACAACCACTGGGAGAATTGATGCAGTCCCTGTGGACCAGGCAGGAACACGGTAGCTTTCCCAGGATTACGAGAAGGTGCAAAGAGATGGCCTATGGAAATTATTCACTACCTACTCTACGCTTAATAGATGGCTAGTCCCTTCTGTCAGAGCCCAGCGGCACAAATCTCCAAGCCATCATCGCAAGGGCCCTTAAATTGGAAGACTTTCCCCGCAAACAATGCCCTAGGCATGAGAAACCCATCACTGGGGAGCGCTACAGAAGGAAGTTCAGTGTCCAACCCTAGTTCTAACCCAGACAAGTCGACATTTAAACGACCTGTGAGAAAGGAAAGGAGGGGGCTGTGGATAATTAGCAGGAGCGCATGGAATAACTGACCCTCCTGCGAAGGGAAGCAGACGGCTGAGTCAGCTCTGGACACCAGAATTAGGAGAGAAGGTCTGGATGTCTGGAGTTCTTTCTGTCAACTTTTTTTTTTTTTTAAACTAAGTACCTCTAGCTGTCTGTCTGTCTGCTGAAGAGAAGATCCATCACCCAGTCTGTAAACGTAGCTTTCCTTGCGCCCGTCTCCCCAGACTTCTGTTGTGGTTACATGTCTCGCTGTGGTTAGCCCCATGTCTGCTTCTCTGTCTCCCTTGTATCATATGTGCTGCGTGTGTAAAACTCTTTATGTGGAGTCTGGGAACAGTTTTTAATACATTTGGAGCAATAAGCCAGAACCTCCACCTTTAATACCTGCTTCTGCCATTTCTCATCAATGGGTCTGCAAACACATGTGGGAAGCAGCCGCCCATGACGGGCTGGGGCCCCACCACGCAAGGAGAAGCAGATGGGGGAAAAGGGAGCCATTGTGCTGAACACCTGTCCGGCCATCAGGAGCAGCAGATGAAGTATTCTAGGGGCCATGAGGTACAACAGACAGAGACTTGGTTACGGACATAGTAAACAAGGGACACTCTGGGTGTAACAGGAGTATAAGCGATGAGCAGAAAAATCATTTTCATGCCCTTTTTTTTTTTTTTTTTTTTTTTTTTTTTACTATGCACTGAATTCTAAGGTGAAGTAGCATGGCTATTGATAGGAGATGCTTCTGGAGGTAGACTGGTTGTGACTGGGCAAATGCCAGGTCTGCCCCAGGTTGGTTTTAAGATTTGTGGTCGGTTGGTTGTTTAGCTCTGAGCTACAATTTTTTCTTGTCCCCCAAAATAAAGCTAATAATGACCCCTGAGTTGCTGGGCAGGTTATAAAGAGCATAGTTGTAGAAGGTGCATATTACTGTCCTGGCATGTTGCAGATACTCCATAAATTATAAATAAATTATTTATGTTGATAATGATTTTCAAGATAATGGGAGAAATGATGCAGAACAAAAGATTCTAAACTAAATATCCAAACCAAGACTTAAAATGTCACCGGACCTCCTTCACCTTCCAGGTGAAGACTGTCAGTCATGTCTGCCTCCTCCTCAGACTTGAACCTGAGGTCTCGCAGGGCCCCCTTTTCCCCTGGACCATCATGATGCTTTGCTACAGAAGCTGTGATGACCTCAGGGTTTGCCTGGATCTGTGAGGAGATGAACTCAGAGTTGTTGTTTTCAATTTGGTGGAAAGTTGTTTGAGTTGCCCTTCAAAGGAGCTGTGTCCTAAGCGTTTATGTGCTTTAGAAATGCCGTTGTCATGGAGACAGCTGACCCGAGCTAGTGGGAGCTCACAGACTCTGGACTGACAGCTGGGGATCCTGCATTGGACCAAAGTGAGCCCTGTGAATGTGGGTGACAGTTATGTGGCTTGACCTGTAAATAAAATGTAAAAAATTTTTAAATAAAACAAAAACAAATAATAAAAACGTGGATAACTCTTTAGATAACTAAGGCTCCTGCCAACAAGCCTGGTTACCTGAGACCAACCCTCAGGACCCACATGGTAGAAGGAAAAAAGCAGTTCCTAAAAGTTGTCCTCTGACAGCCTATGCCTCCACAGGAGGCTCACACACACTTGCACATGCACACACTAGAATTGAAATGCAGGCCATTCTTAACACACTATTGTTTGGTCCAGAGACTAAAAGGAGCTGACAGATCTGTGCACTGTGCCCTGATGGCAGTTTTCAAGCTGTGTTAACGGACTTGGACTGGTGATTAAAAATGAAATGGCTACCTTCCTGGTGCCGCCCCTAAATGTGCATTGCCTTCCTTCTTTGTCTTACACAGAAGCAAGGCTCCCAAGAGACAGTAGCTCTCTGAAGACTCTACTGGTAATCAGTGGTGTCTGCTCCACCTAATTGCCTCAGCTCCATTTGCTGGAAGCTCGGTTGTCTGGAGTCAGCTGGAGGCTGGGCCACACAGTTCTACTGTGCCGTTTATATCTAGAAATGGTCCTACCTACCTCTTATCTTTGAAGAGGCCCAGCTGCTTTACCCTTGGGACCAGACAAGAGACACTCTCCGAATATGTCAGTTTCTTGCAAGATGCTGAGTGTGAAACTTTTAATCAAGTATTTCAGGGAAAGGCCACATCTGGAAGCAGTTATCCAGATGTTATAAACCACTATGGCCAGCGTTTGCCAGACTGCTGTCCAGGTGATGAGTACAGGACACGCTGCTCCATATGGGCTAGACCGTCTGGACAGATGAGCTGGGAGACTTTTAACTACTGTGCTACAGCCTTCCCTCCAAGGGACATTGGGACTGTGTCTTTTACATCTCCAAGGGCAGCTTGTCCTGACGAATCAGAACCCAGTTTCTAGGTTGAATAGCCCTTGGTTTAATTTCGTCACCCTGGGCTCCTGTCCCCAGTAGCCTGACTTCAGGTACTAGCGGCTTGCTCGTGAGTTGCTTTCCTTTCCATTAAGTGGAGGGGGGAGGGGGAGTTCTGAATTTCAGAGCAGCTGGAATGAAATGAAAGATGTTCCTAGGAGATTGAGTTAGGTCAGAGCCACAAGGCCCAGGCTTTGTAGGAATTATAGCACCATACAGCAGAGTCTGGGCTCTCGTCATCATGAGACCAAACTGACATGGGCAACAGATTTATTTTTCCCTTTTCTTTTCACTTATATAAATATGTGGCATGTGTGTGTGTGTGTGTGTGCGCGCGCATGCATGTGCATTTTCATGTGCATGGCACACTTGTGTGAGTGTTCATGTGGGGGCTCAAGTTTGATGTCTAAAATTTCTCTGTCTCTCTTCCACCGTATTCTTGGAGGCAGGGTTTCTCAATCAAACCCGGAGTTTACCTTGTCTTACTAGGACAGCTCGCTCTGCCTTACCAGGCTGGAACGGCCTCACCCAGCCGGTATTTGTGTGGGTTCTAGGATCTGAACCACCGTTCTCCTTCTTAAGTGCCAAGTGCTCTAATGTGGCCAGCTCCCCAGGTAACTGATTTCTGATCAAACCTTATGAATTGGTCCGATTCACACAACTTTTTTGGTTTGGGCACTAATATCAACTGACTCTATTAGTTGCAGACTGAGCCCGTTTTCCAAACAAAGAAGCAATTTGGCATCAGGTGGAACAGCTCTGAAGAACAGAAGTAGAGGGTGAAGAATTCGCATTCGGTTTAGGGTGGCTGGAGCGTGTGACAGAGGCTCTTCCCATCACGGTTCAGATGAGGCAGAGGCAGGTCCTGGGGACCAAGCAGGCATAACTTTCAAAGGTCTGCCCACAGCGAACTATTCTTGCCAGCTAGGGTCCACATCCTGAAGATTCCAGAGTCCCCCCAAAACAGTGCTGTCAGTGGAGGAAGAAGTGCCAAAACATGAACCCCTGGGGGACACTTCGCTCTGAAACCCTAACACTCCCTGTGTGGCCCAGTATGTATTCACCTTAACTCTTTAGCCTACGTTTAATCGTTCCTCTCGAAGACGTAGGAACAGAGCTGGTGAGAGGGCTGGCTGAGTAAAAGCAACCGCTGTGCAAATCCAGTCGTCTGAATTTCATCTCCAGAGCCCAGAACTGACTCCCAGGGGTTGTCCACATAATCCATGGCATGCTCATCACCACCACCCCCGCCACATACACAAATGGAAGTAGAATTGTAAGGCTGGGGAGATAGCTCAATGGTCAAGGGCTAGCCTAGTGCCGCTGAGATTCTGGGTTCAAGCCCAGTGTGACAAATAAGTAAACGCAAAATGTGAAGATAAAGTAAATAAAAAGCAGATGGGTATAGTCATACTTGTTTATAATCCCAGAAAGAGGGAAGCTGTTGACAGGAGAATTGCCAGTTTGAGGTTAGCCTGGGCTACAATAGTGAGACCTTGTACAAAAATAGATAGATAGGTAGATAGATAGGTGGATAGATAGATAGATAGATAGATAGATAGATAGACAGACAGACAGACAACCAATGTTACCACCAAGTATCTTAGCCTGACTCTGAGGACCCAAACAGAAGATGCATGCAAAGGCTTAGTGGGTCTTTCGTGCTAAGCAAACTTGAGGGTCTCCCTGTTAGCCCGAAGGCCAGCAGGCTCTTATTGGGATGACAGGAACTGGGATCCTTTGTGCTAAAACTCAGACACTTGGCTTATGACTGGGACTGGGGAAGGAAAGACTGGGAGGCGGGCTTCAAACTGGCTCATGCTAGTCACACTCCCACTTGTCATCTGGCCCAAAAGGCTTGATTCAAGAAAACCAGCCTGCCCACAGGAATTTCACACATGCAAATGAGGATTTTGATGCTCCTTATAAAATAACCTCTAGTTTAGTCCGAGCAGCTCTTGCCATTTGAAAGCCAAAGTCCCCACGATGGACTCATTGACTGTAGGTTTGCTCTAGTCTGGACCTAGCCTGGGGACCACAGAGCAACCTTTCTTAGCCTCCCAGGCAGGGAGGATCACCGGCTTTGCTGCTGAGTGAGTGAGGCATTCTGGTGTGGAGTGTCAGTCAGCACTCTGGAAACCTCAACCCTAGGAAACAAAAGAAAACCCGCATTAGCTCCCATCTTTCAATATTGGGATCAAGTCAAAATGTCGACTCAGGCTTTAAGAGGGAGAATCCTTGCTGGGCGTGGTGGCACACACCTGCAAACCCATGATCCCAGCATGCTGGAAACTGATGCAAGAAAGCTAGAGAGTAAGACTCTGTCTCAGAAAAAAGGGGGAACAAGCAACATGCATGCATAAAAGAAGAGAGAGAGAGAGAGAGAGAGAGAGAAGGGAAGAGAGGGAAAAAGAGATCTAGAGAGTAAGACTCTGTCTCAGAAAAAGGGGGGACAAGCAACATGCATACATAAAAAAATGAGAGAGAGAGAGAGAGAGAGAGAGAGAGAGAGAGAGAGAAAAGAAGGGAAGGGAGGGAGAAAGAGATCTAGAGAGTAAGACTCTGTCTCAGAAAAAAAAGGGGGGATACAAGCAACATGCATACATAAAAGAATAAAAGAGAGAGAGAGAGAGAGTCAGTCCTTGGTCTGCAAAGCCCACAGTACTGGCTAAGTACATTCACACTGGCATGCTGGCCCTTCTTTCTCTGATTGCTTACTTTGCTTAGTTACTTCTTTGAAAAGTTTTCTTTTTAATTTTTGCTCAGGACAGTGAACTAGCTGAGCTCATGGAAAGATTTTAGCATGGTTTTACTTTGTTTTATCCTGAGTCTGGATTATCCCCCACCCCCAGGCAAAGATCCATTAGCACCACAAAAGATAAAACTATGTTGCCTTCAAAGTGTATTTTTGACGAAAAAATTCTTCTTTAAAACCAATTATATTTTATGTGACTTGATACAAAGATGGCTTACTCATACTGTTATTTCTTAGACGGTCCTTTTGGACTGATTTCTTTTTCCCTTGTCCTCAAGTTCCCCAAATAGTTTGTGTGTGTGTGTGTGTGTGTGTGTGTGTGTGTGTGTGTGTGTGTGTGTGTGTGTATTCAGTCTTTTCCTATCTCGACCATCCTGAGCTCAGAAATCTTGGTCACCCTGTTGTTTTACCTGTCTCCACTCTTCAGCTGCCTTATAAAGGACGTTGCTAAGAAGCAGAGATGAATAACCCTTGCATTGTAAGTACTGAGCTAGAGCTGGCAGTGCTGCTCAGCAGGAAAAGATGCTTGCTGTGAAAGTCAAGGACCTGAGTTCAATCTCCAGAACCCATGTGGAGGTGGAAGGAAGAACCAATTTCGCTAAGTTGTCCTCTGACCTACACACACACAGTATGGCACACAGGTGCCCCTTCCATCATATCTGCACAAAGAACAATAGTAATCACAGCAACAGCAATGATAAGCATCTTTTTAAATGTTGAGTTTGGTGAACCACTCAACACTTTGGGATGTCCAAAGAGAAAAATCTAGAACAGCGGTTTTCAACCTTCCTAATGCTATGACCCTTTAATACAGTTCCTCATGTTGTGGTGACCTCCAACCATAAAATTAATTTTATTGTTACTTCATAACTGTAATTTTGCTTCTGCTATGACTCATAACAGATATATCTGTGTTTTCCAATGGTCTTAGGTGACCACTGTGACAGAGTCATTTGCCCCCTGCCCCATGAGTCGCTACCCACAGGTTGAGAACTGCTGGTCTAGCAGAATTCTGGCATAGTGATGCAGGGCTATAATGCCAGTGTATGGGAAACTGAGGCAGGAGGATCACAAGGTCCAAGTAAAAGCTGGGGCTACATAAAAAAACAAAAAGCCCAGCAGATTTATTTCCCTGGAGTGCACAGAGTGTCTACAGCAAAGGCCATATTCATCTTTGTCTTGCCTACGGTCATGCCTTGGGAACGGTTCTGTCTTAATAAGCCACCGGTCCTTTCTGCCTGTTAAATGTCTCATGAAACAGGTCTCTCTTTCTGATTTTTTTTAAATAGCCCATAGAGTCTCCCATTTTTCTCTTCTATTTATTCATGGCTTATTTGCAATGTCCTAGTAAATCCGAATGCTATGGGATCGTGTGGACATGAAGCCTGTTTCAGAGATTCCCCATGAGTGCTGCAGTGCTTAGGAGCATGTGATAATGTTTTACTGTCACAGATACAGGGTCTCACTCTGGTACCCATGTCAGGTTTCATGCTCTTGGCTTAGGAAGACATTCAGGAAGAGGACCAAAAGTTTTACATGGGTCCAGTCCAAGCCACCATTGGGTTAGGAGCAGAAAAAACGCCTATGACATCCTTTCTTCAATTAAATGATGATATTTGAGGAATAAATGGTTTCTATATTAAAACTTTGCAATGTCTACTCTCTCTCAGGATCACTCGCCTGCAGATATGACTGAGCCCTATCAGCTCCTTCCCAATGCTGTCTTCTCAGCGGGAAGTCTGCATGGTGTCTGTCCTGCCTGGGGCTGATTTACTCAGTCTGTCCTGCAACTTCAGTCCTTCTGCCTCTGCTTTTGAGTGTTGGAACTATGGGCAAATGCCACCATATCTGGCTTTGTCATATTCTTCTTCACTTGTAATATACTGTGAACTTTCTTTGGTGGGCAAGATATCTTTCTATAATGTGATTTTTTTTTGTGGTTATATGATAGAAATCAGATGTGTGGTTTATTTACTCCATTCTGTTTTGTAAATTCTAATAATAAATAAGTCTATGATAAATATTTTTGTGTTTATTTGTAATTATTGTCATGAAATAAATTCCTGGGCTTGGATTTAGCCAGAGGTGGTCACCTAAAAAAAATTAACATTAAATAAATAATGATAATTATTTTAAATGCTTTTAAACCTTGAGCTGGTGTTTTTTAATTTCTCTGCGGACAACTCTTTTTTAATTTTAAAAATTAAAATAATAATATAATTTCCTTCCTTCTCTTTTCTCCCCCAACCCCTCTCATGCCTTAAATTCATGACCATTTCTCTTTAATTTATATATATGTACATGTATTAGATAAGCATAAACATATAACATAGTCTTCTAAGTCCACTTAGTGTTGTTTGTATGTATATTGCTTTCAGGACTGACCACTTGATATGAATACCAATTAGGGGGTCATCCCTGCAGAAGACTAATCCTTCCACTCTCAACCTCCTTAGTTGCCTATAGTTCTTCTTTATGGATAGGGCGCTGGGAGCTTTTCTCCTTCCATGTTAGCCATGTCTATCAGTGCTGTCCTTGTTCAGGTCTTGTTTAGGCAGCCATAGTGCTTCCTGTGACAACAACCACTAAAAACAAAATAGGTAACAGCCTCAAAGGAACACATTTTAAGGAACCATTCATCAACACAGAGGGAAAATTTTGAGTGTTTGAGAGCTCTTTAGAAACTGCCATTTGTGCACTCTAAAATTTGAATTAGATACAACATTCGTGTGTGGAAGTCTTGAACATTTAAATAAAGGAAAATGTAAATCACTAGCGATACTTATCAATAAGTCATACAAGGTCAGACAGACACTCTATACTTTATTTGAAAGTGCTCTAAGGCTGGAGAGATACATTAGTGTGTTAATGGTCCATAAAGGGTTGACTAGAATATGAGGTACACACTTCACTAGATTTTAAAAGAAAGGAGCTGTCACCAGTCTATTTTGACCAAATGCCTTATAAAAGACACCACCAAGAAGAGAGCTTGGAAAAGCGAGGGTAGCTGGCTGCCCCTGGCAGCTCCCTCGTTCTGCACTTTATTAACTCACTGGCAACATGAGAAAGTAGTTTGTGTTCCAGACTTTGCCTCCTGGTATCTAAATTTTTATAGGTGTTTTGACTGAGGTGTAGAAGAGGCATTTTTGGGGGCTGCTGATTTCTATTCCAGATTGTGGGATGTGAATAATTTGGTAAATTAACATCAATGGGTTAGACTGTTCTTTGTAACCAGCAGCCTCTGGGCTGCCTGTTCCGCTGGATGGTCGCATTAATTTGCAACCCACAGGAGGATGGCTGCTGGGCACATACGCCCAAGCTAAATTTCCTTTTTCAGCCCCCCTCCCCCGTTTGGATATTCAGGTAGCCATGAACGTCTGAGGCAGCTCTCTCTTGTGCATTCATAATTCTGGCCAAACCCATGGCTTCCAAAACTAATATCAGGCAGGAAAGATCCAAACCTTAGTGCTTTTGTGGCTTTTCTTTCTTCCTGAGACCAGTTTTCAGCCATGTTTCCAATGATCAGTCTGTATTCATAGTTATACACTAAATACTTAAACTGTGTGTGCTACAAATGATGTTTTTCTAGCCTGTCCATATAGCCTATTAAACCAGAGTTTTCCATCCCTTAGGAGAAGCATTTGGCATAAATAATATTGTCATTTGGGCAGGCTAGACATGGTCTGAAGAAGTGACCTTGTATAAATATTGTCTGAGGTATGACTGAGGCTAAATTATATGACAGGGAGCTAGTGTGTAGTCTGGGCTCTGGGCCCTCTTGGTAATGAAGTTGCTTCTTGTAGTAATGGAGCCATCTGAATTCGAAATGCAGCTAAGTACACCAGAGGCCGTTAAAGACACAGGCGCCAACTTTGTTATGAACCCCTGCCATCCTCAGGATGGCACGGCAGTACTGGAGCGTCTTTGTTGTTCAAGTGGCTTAGTCTTTTTAAGAGACAAGTTGTCCTAGAAAGTGCCTTTGTCCCACGAAACTTCTTCCCTCGGTGTTGAGACTGCTCAGTAGGCCAAGTGTTTGTTGATTTCCCCACCCATTCTTAGGGTGAGCAGCTGGCACTGAGCATGGAGCCTTGGTACTGCTGGGCTGTTTGTGGTTTACCTGGTCTATTGGAAGCGTAACACAGTCCCACCAAAGACAGTTGCTTTCTGTATCCCCTTACAACACCCAAATTTAGGATTTCATTTCCTCTTTCCTGTCCTCTGCTGCCCACCAGTCTCATTATCCAGAATCTCTTCCCTTCCTCTCCCTTCTCCTCCCACTCCCCTCCTATTAATTGATCTGCCAGCCTTGTCTTTCAGAAGCATGATTTCATTTTCAGTGGTATGTCTATTTACCCACCCAGCCAACAAATATGTATTGAATGCCAATTGTGTGCCAAGCCTTTTGGTCTCTGTTATAATAACATTTACATTGTGGTGGAAGACTTAGATATTTGACAGATAACCACACCACGGGCACAGAGTTCTAAGTCAGAGTGAGTGTTCTTTAGGCAGAAAGCAAGGCTTTTTGCTAGCATACAACAAGAGTTGAGACTGGGGATCCAGGAGAAGCTCTGACAAAAGAGAGGGCCACACCAGGAGGGCCATGTAGACCACATGAAAAATTGTCATTTGTATTCCACCAGCAAAGAGGAGTCACTAAAAAAATGTCAAATAATTGGATCAGATTTGTAGTTTGGAAACCTGACTTGGTTTGCAATGGGGACCAAAGAGATCACACAGGAGGGGTCAAGGCTAATCAGTTACAACAGTGGATCTGAAGAGGGTGGGACAGAGTACCACGTATGGGGATAGGGAGAATGGGGTTCGAGGTGGGCCAGGGGCAGGAATTGTTAAGGGTGACCGAGAGCTTCCATTTGAGCAATGGTTTCGGTTACACATTTACTGAGGGGAAAATACAGCAAACCAAGATTAAAATTGTGCACAAATGTCAATGCTGTGTTTACTAAGCAAAAGACTTAAAGTAAGAAAATTCTTGGTGATTTTCAAAGAACAAGCAGGGATTTGGGTGAAGTACATCATATCCATAATGAGAAAATCTGGCTCTAAAATCTGAACCTTTGAGTACTAACATGACCCGGGTGGAAAATTCCATACCTCATGCTGCACGTGGCAGATACAATAAAGGTGCACCAAGGATACTGTGTAAGATGACCTACAACCATGTGTCTGTAAAACTCGTGAATTCCATATTTATACGTGTGGTGAATCCTCAAAATATCTCACTATGTATATACAAATATTTCAAAATTTCAAAAAAATAATCAGAAATCCAAAACACATTTCAGATAAGGGATGGGAAGTTTGTTGTAGGAGATAAGGTCATGAAAGCATGTGGGAGAGGCAGACAGTCTAAATCAAAGAGCACTGAAGGGCTCTGCAAAAGGACTTTAGGTTCCAGTGGGATGGTTTAGGGAAGTATCAGGTTTCAGGCAGAGGTATTATACTGTCAGAATTACATTTTTGAAATGTTGGAATAGAACATTGTAGGCCAAAATCAGAGACAAGTTGTGTGACAATTATAACATTCCAGGTAGATGGTGATGGTAATGATTTAGCCCAGGGTGGTGGCTTAGAAGATGGTAAGAAGTTAGGTCCTGGTCAGAACTTGAATATAAGAGTTTTCATTTTATGATGGATTGAATGAAGCTAGATGTAGGAGGAGGGTGCTTGTTCTTCCCAGCTGCCCGGCTAGCTTAGCCCTGAAATAAGCACACAGAAACTGTATTAATTAAATCACTGCTTGGCCCATTAGCTCTAGCTTCTTATTGGCTAACTCTTATACTAATTTAACTCATCTCCATTAATCTGTGTATCACCATGAGGTCGTAGCCTACCAGAAAGTTTCAGCATGTCTGTTTCTGGTGGCGAATCCATGGCGTCTCTCTCTGACTCCACCTTCTTCCTCCCAGCATTCAGTCCAGTTCCCCACCTCCACTCTGCCTACCTAAGTTCTGCCCTATCAACAGTCCAAGACAGTTTCTTTATTCATTAATGGTAATCACAGCACACAGATGGAACTCCCACATCAGCTAGAGAGGAAGAGGAAAAATTGA
>JAQHUG010000177.1:904279-968323 GCA_028555095.1 Dicrostonyx torquatus
CATAAACTGGTTGGACTATTAGCTCAGGCTTCTTATTAACTCTTATAACTTATATTAGCCCACAATTCTTGTCTGTGTAAGAAATAAGAATATTAAAGAAGAGGAACAAATGTGACGGGGCGAGCATAAGGATGAAGACGACTCAAGCAAGTGATGTTCAAGGTTCACATCACCAGTAATAGCACATAATGACATTCCGGACCTCCTGAAGCTGTGTGCAACATCATCTCCTGTGTATTTTTGCCAAAAGAATTTAATTTTATCTGAATGTGCAAAAATATCAGACAATTCTGCACTGAGGGATATTTTACAAAATAACTCATTGGTTGGTTCTTTTCCAAAGAGCCTATGTCATGAAAAGCTTTTCAACAAATGGTGGCACTGTCACAACTTCGAGGAGTCTAAGGCAATACAGGGACCTGGAACAGACAAATGGGGTTGGATGAAAATGACTATATTTCAAGAAAAGACTGTATTTCAGTTAATAGGATTGTGCCACGGTTATTTTGCCTGTTTTAATCAATGCACTAAGGTTATATAAAATGCCAGCATTCAAGGAAACTTGTTAAGGAAATAGAGATATTCTATTTTATTGTAACTTGTCTGCAAGTCTAAAGTTATTCTAAAATAAAAAAAAAAGAAAATCAAATTTGTGGTTTTTGGACATGTACCCTTAAGGGTGTTACCACCCTTGTGTCCAGTCTGCTAGCTTAGCCTAGAGATACTAGGGATGTGGATAAGGCCACCCTAAGGAGCTCTTAGACTGTCTTCAAGCTTTTGGACTCTCTTCCAAGAACTAATGAAGGATTAGACAGGCTATGTGGAGGGAAATGGGAAAATGGACATGTTTGTTTTAAGCAAACAGAGACAAGAAAACAGAATAAATACCGGGTTAGGCTTGGATTCAGGCAAATACACAGTTACTTTCAATTATTCATCCTGTTCTCCAAACAGGGTTGACCATGAGTTAGCTCATGACTCACAAGGGTGTTAGCACATTGTAACGTCTGGCTGGGAGGATTGCACAAATCCCTGAGGATTATCCTCAAGGGGCCTTGCAGCATCCTGTTTCCTCCTAAATTCAGGCACAATTGTAGTGGGGATCTTAAGCTTGTAAGCCCCCAAAGTAAATTGTATGTCTAATATACATATCTAATTCTCCCTGTGTGGCATGACTCCAGAACAAAGATTATAGTTGGATTGAGATACCCCATGCAGTACATGGGGAAATGCCCAGAACAGACCTCTTAGGGATGAGGGGGAGACTTGCTCAGTCAGTTGTGCTGAGGGGGAAGGAATGGAAGCCTCACTGTAACAAAATACCTGAGGCTGTTGGCTATAATAACTAAGAAATAATAATGTAAAAGTCATACATTGTAAAGAAATTCATAAAGAAGACAAAAGTTCATTCTTTGCCCAGAGAAGTAAACCATTTTTGACTTCCATGCTGTCCTGTGGAGAAGGGTGTGTGTGTGTGTGTGTGTGTGTGTGTGTGTGTGTGTGTGTGTTGTATAACATGATGGTTTTGAATTAGTTCCTGTCACACAACACCTGACAGAAACCACGTAAGGGCAGATGGAGTTATTTTAGCTCATGTTTCTAGGCCATCAAGATGGGGAAGGGTTGGCAGAGTCCATGGCAACTGGAGCCTGTGGCTGAGGTTGTAAAAGAGGAGGCAGGGAATGGGGCTGGAGTAAACCTTCAAGACCGCTTCCCCTTACCTCTACCTCCTTTCATCAGCTAGGCCTCATCTTCTGATGTTCAGTCTCTGGAGAAAAGGCTGGGGAGCTTTGATTTGTCTTTTAGATTATAATTCTATTGTTCCCCCGCCCCTTCCTCCCGCTAAACCGTCTTGCACACCCCTTCTCGCTCTCTTTCAAATTCACAGCCTCTTTATTATTGACTGTTATTATATGCATCTAGAACACCCTGTGTAGGATATTCCTGTTCAAATCATGACAAATTTTACTATATGTTCACACATGTGATTTTATCACAGTCATCCTATCTTTCTTGTTTAGCTTCCTTCCTATCCTAGATTCCCTTCCTCTTGAAGGCAAATCTTAAACTTGGCTACCCCCCTCCTTGAACTGGCCTCATTGACTGACATGGCATGAAACCACATGTCCACACATTGCCCTAGAACCTTCTTTTTTCATTTCATTTATTTTTAAAAAAAACTTTATGTGCATTGGTGCTTTGACAACATGTATATCTGTGCCAGGGTGTTCAATCAACTGGAACTAGAGTTATAGATAGTTGTGAGTTGCCATGTAGATGCTGGGAATTGAACCCAGGTCCTTTGGAAGAGCAGTCAGTGCCCTTAACCACTGAGTCATCTCTCTAGATCCACCCTGGGACCTTCTGAACTCCTGTATCCTTCCCCTAAGAGTCAATGCCTATAAAACACAGTGCTAAGTATAACTGCCAAATTCTTGATGTTTGTCCACAATGGTTCCTTTCATGATTGTCTTTAATACTCTCAACAGCTCTTCAAAAGCAGTCTTTCTCGTCTCCATGCTTACAGAGGTTTTCATGGGTGAGGAAGTAAAGTTCTGACTTGTCGAAAGTTTAATACCCAGTGAGTTAGCCAAGGAGGGATTTGAACCCAGGTCCTGGAAACATGGGATTATAGAGCTTTCCCCTCGCCTTGCTGCCTCTTCTGTCTTGAAGGAACTGAGTGTTTTGGTGGTAGTCACCCCTCAAAGACTCTCAGCTGGTCTGGAAAGCTCAATGAAGACCACTGCTGCTGCTTCCGGAAGACCACCCGCTGTTGCTTCCAGAAGACCTTAGGAATTTAGGTAGCTACCCTGGGGACTGGAATCGGCAGTGACCTGGAGGAGGAGAGACTGCCTACTCTAGGCAGTGACTGCTGTGGAGGCCTGAGGAGAAGCGAGAATAGCACACCTGGGCTCCTCATGTTGGAAAATCACCAGGATGTTCTGTCAGCATTGGCTTGCAGCTACGTTTCTGGCTGAAACTTTGGGTGGCTTTACCAAACCTCAAAGGCGGAAAGAACAAATCATGCTGAGAGAGACAGGCTCCCTGACAAGTGAGAGGGGCCGGGTGCTCTCTGGCTCCTTGCCAACGCCTTGACACATGAAGAGGAGCAGAGATGTCCCTTTCTACTACCTGAGCCGGCCATCTGCCCTGGGCATCCCACAGAAAGGAGGCTCACCTCTGCCTCCGTCTGTGGAGCACACCCAAGGGGGAGAGGGGTCCAGGTTCAGGGAAGACTTACAATGTGTACAAAAGAATCAGCTATGAGTAGTTTCATTCAGGGCAAACAGTGGGGCCAGGGCATCTTGTATGTTGGGGGAGTTTTAAGAAGTCAGTGTTTTGCCCAGAAAATGTAAAGGACAGAAAGAGGGTTGTAGGTGTGATGGAGAAGATATTCTGAGTTCTGTGGACAAGCACAACCCTGACCTGCTGCATATGTGCCTCCATCTTGCTGTCAGAGACCACACTGCCTTCCTGCTGCTTTGCCGGGCAGAGCATTATCCCAGCTCCGCACCTTTGTCCCATAATGCATTCCCCATCATGTAAACAGAGAATTTTCTCGAAATGGACATTCCCTAAAACACCCCATAGCTCCTTATCACCACCAGACACAGTCCAAACATCTTCAGACAACTAGCATGGCCTCTGCCCCTGCCTGCCTTCTGCAGGCATCTCTCCTGCGCAAGCCCTGGGCCATTTAGTAAGCAGTTTTTGTGCATTAGACACTGATGTCTCGTCCCGTCTGCCTGGTCAATCCTTTGCTCTTGGGTATCATCTTAGATATCATGCCTCTTGAGAGAAGGAGGTGCTTGCTGCAAGACTGTATGTAGCCCAGGCTAGCCTGAATTCACTATGCACTGGAGGATGACTTTGAACTTCTGATCCCCTGTCTCTAGCTTCGTGCCCTCCACGTGCTGGAATTAGAGGTGGGTCACCACACCAGGCTTCAGTTGGCATTTTTGAGGCAGTGTCTCCTGACCCCTGACCCTCACTTGTCTAGGGCTCCTGTGGCATCTAGTGCCTACCCCTCTGTGGCACTGCCCCACCTCCTTCCAGCTGGCTTCATCTACCTCACCTAGTCTCAGTTTTAACACCTCCCTCAGGGTGAATTGTATTCCACAAGTGTTTGTTAAATGAAGATGTAAAGGCGCTACATATAGGTAAAATCTCTGATCGTGGCTGATCCCTATAAGAGTCCCTTCCTGTCTCTCCCTAAGCTATAAAATACAGAATTGTTAGGTTTGTAGGTAATATTTCTGCTGCTTGTTTTTTAGTTTTATTGTGTTCTTATGGTGCCGGAGATGCTGGAGAGCAAATACAGGACTAGCCCATGCTACCATTGAGATACCTCCTCAGTCCTTGGTCTTTTGATGTATTTAACTCTAAGATGCAAAGGTATACTTATTTTTATTTTATGTGTATGTGTTTGGTCCAGATGGGTCTCAAACACAAGCCCTGACCCAGATGTGGCTCTGTGACTGCAGAAAATGACAGGCACAAGATAAAGCTAAGGAGGAATGTCCTCTGGGACAGAGCAAGGCCCAAGGCCTGGGACCCCAGATAAAGGGGACAGAAACTATTTCGTCATGCTCACTCTGCTCACTGTGGTCTCTTTAGTAGCTAGCTAAACAACATATAAACAGCAGTGCGGGGAAAATGGTTCACTTCTGAAATGAACTCAGAGTCTCCTGTCTCTGTCTACCTCTTCTCCAGGTCCCTGTGAGAGTCGCCACTGTGGAGACTGGCCCTGGCATGTCTTTTTGTATGTGCTTTGCCAGCATGTGTGTCTATGCACATGCGTGCAGCACCTGTAGAGACCAGAGAGTGTGCCAGACCCCATGGAAGTTGAGCTACAGATGGTTGTTATATGCTGTGTAGGTGCTGGGATTTGATTCCAGGTCCTCCGGAAGAGGAGTTGATGCTCTGAACCACTGAGCCATCTCTCCAGCACCATCCTTGGTTCTTTTAGACAGAGTCTCCCTGTGTAGCTCAGATTACCTTTGAACTTACTACACAGATCAGTTTGGTTTTGAACTTGCTCTGTAGCCCAGGCTGGCCTCTAAGGCACGTTGCTAGGATTACAGGCTACAGGTGCTACTATGCTCAGGTAAGGCTGCTATTTTGCAGGGCAGATGACGTGGGAGAACAGGAAGAAGCAGCTACTTCTTGGTACAAATGCAACTTTCTGAGAGACCCAGAATTCTTTCTGCGTACTTTGTTGGGCTTTTCTGGCTGGACATTCCCCTCTAGACCTGTGTGTTACCAGGGTGCTGCACACAGGTGAGGGTTCCTATGTTCTTTCCAGGGCTCAGCAGGCTGGAAACCTTTGAATGAAGAATGTAACTTAAGTAATGCCAGCTCACTGTCTCTAGGATACAAGCAAGACTATTTGATTCCTCTTGAGAAGGGCTTAACTTTAGTTCTGCCCTCAAGGAATTTTGCAGATAAAGCTACAAAGAAAATGAGCAACTCACAATAAAATAAAACTTAAAACCCAGACTAGGAAACAGGGCACTATGAATAAGACAACAAAGAAGAAAAAAAATGACAACAGAAGCAGAGCCACAATGTTGTTATCAGAAAAATCAGACATAGTGAATTCTAAAAACTGTGTGTAGTTGATCTAAGAAATGAAATAAAAGTCTGAAAACATATTTAGAGAACAAAAATGGATATGCAAAAGAATCCTAAAAACTTGAAAAAGAAATAATAATAAAAAGCTATTAATTGAACTTTAACATTCAATAGGCGAGAACTAAATAAATGGCATTGATGCTAAAGAGAAAGCTGGCAAACTGGAAGATAAAAATAAATTAATCAGAAAGTAGCACAGAAAGATAAATAACAGAACAACAAGAAACTATAGATAAATAGACTAGAAAGTCCAGCATACTTTATTTACTTGTTTATTTTATTCTTGAGGCAGTCTTATAGGTAGAGATTTTCACCCGTCACCTCTCAAATAATCACACAGAGACTTAGCATTAATTATAAATGCTCAGCAGATAGCTTAGGCTTAATACTAACTAGCTCTTACAACTTAAATTAACCCATATTTCTTATCTAAGTTCTACCACATGGCTCATGGCTTGTCTCATTTTCTACACATCCTGCTTTTGGCTTGAGACTCCTCAGACTTGCCATTCTTCTTCCCAGCATCCTCCTAGCCTAGCTCTCCCCGCAGTCTCTTCCTGCCCAGCTAAAAGTCAGTCAGGTTGTTATTAACCAATGAGAATACATTGTGTACAGTTTCTTTCACTGCCTGCTCTCAAGTAGGATAGGTTGGCCTCAAGCTTTCTATACAGCTGAGGATGCTCTGGAGCTATCGACTTTCCTACTTCCCCTGAGTGCTGGGATTGCAGACAAGTGTCACCATACTCAGCCTGTGCTGTGCTAGAGGTGGAGTCCAGGTCACCATTCAGGAACTTTTCCACCTGTGCTATATCCCAGCCCACAGAAAAGAGCTGGTAGAACATAGAAGAGATACTGAGGTTTTATTTCCTCCTGCATAAGACAATAAGAAAACTATAAAGTTTAGTTCCAGAAATTCTAATGATGTCTAAAATCCACACTTTCACATTGAAAAATAAACTGAAAGATACAAATTATAATACAAAATTTAAAATCCATCAAAGAATTGTGCAGCGACTTTGGTAAACAATTTGACATCTCCTTACAGTATTAAGCATCAAATCACTAAAACTCCTTGCAATTCCACTGTCTAAGAATATAATTAAAAATCATGTATCCACACTAGCCTAGAAGATTTGTGTTCACAGAAAAATTAGAGAGATCAGTACCAGATTGTAAACAACCCACAGTCCTATCAACCAATGAACAAAATGCAGCATATCTACACATTGAGGAATATTATGCATCCATAAATTGGAGGGAGGACTGACATTCTATATGAATAAACCTCTGAAGGGCTGTGCTTACGCGAAAGAAGCCAGTCACGATAAGAAGCCGTGTGCACGGTGCAATAATCCATCCGTGCGTGATATACAAACCTGAGGGGCTGGAGTCTGCACAGGACACACCAACACCAAGGTCTCAGCACAAAGGGACAGAGACAGGGGATAGAGAAGGGAGATGGGAGGAAAGGAGAAAGGGAGTTTTGGGGGGGGATATTTGCCCTGGAGGGATAAATGACTGCTCTGGAGAGAGAGGAGACACATGTGGTGGCCTGAAAACAAATGGCAGTTTATAAAGGGACAAGAGGAAACCCTGTGTTAGCATGAGTTGGTTTTGCTTGGGCATGTTAATTAGGGTAGCCAAAAGGGGGCTTTTGATTGCTAGACTTCAACATTTTGATAGCCTACTTGGTAGTCAGCCTCAGGAGGAGAAAATGGCCAAATAAGGGGTTAAACCTCGGTGGCTAGCTTTTGGGATTTAATCTATAGTTTAGCAAGGGAGAGGGCAAGGCCTGCCAGGGCCATGTTAGCCATGCTCAGGCCTGCTAAAGCCCCGTCACAGACAGAACATACAAACCCGGACACAGAGGAAGAGAGGTTACCAGGGAGTAGTAAAACGCTGTAAACTGGTGATTGAGTTTGCATAACTGCGTACACCAGGAACACTATGTGGGAATATCTCAAGCTACTCCTTAAACAACAACCAAAGAGAGAACACTGGTTACTTTCCAAGGATCAGTGTTCCAATAATTCCCTTCTCTAGCAATGACAGTGAAAACCAGAATATAGTAATATTTCTAGTCGTCTGTCGACAGACTAAAACCGTGTTCTGTAAGTTAATCTTTACCTTTCAGTAAGAGTGGCCTTCTGCAGAGGAGTGATGAGCAAGGGTACTATTAAGTACGTGGGTAAAGCAAAGCTAATTGTATGTGTCTGAAAGTATTTAAACAACATTTAAATGTAAAAAATAGGCAAGAAACAAATCCAAACAATTCAAAAGTGGCAAAGGTGGAGTCGGGGTTGGGCTAGGTGGGAGAAAGCTAGACAGATGTCACGTGACGCTGTGGTGAAATCAAATTCAAATATGTTAGCGTTTGCTGTGGTAAGTTTAAATGACCGATATCATGCCTATCAAAAAGGCAAAATTACAGGCTGAATAAAATTAAATTCTATGTGGGTGTTGTTTGGAAGGGAGAGAACCAGAACAAGGAGGCAGAAAGACTGTTGAAGGATGAGAAGGGAAGCTTAAACCAAAAGAAGGCTAAAGTGGTGCTGGAGAGATGGCTCAGAGCTTAAGTGCACTGGTTCCAGGGGAGCTGGGCTCTATTCCCAGCACCCATGTGGTACACAACCATTCAGTTCCAAGGAATATGAAGCCTTCTTCTGGTCTCCAAAGACACCTAAGTGTCAGAAAGAAAATAAGTAAGTGTCAGAAAGAAAAAAGAAAGAAAGCTAAAGTAAATATGTTAATTATATAATATATAATGGAAGAGGAGATTGAGGACATACTGGGCTTCTAGAACCAATGAAAGTTCTATTGTGCAGTAATAGAAGACTCAGAACAGGGTAGAGGAAGAGGAATTGCAATGCTCATCCTCTCATAAAAACAGCAACTTGGGCCTCCATCAGTCAGGACCTGGGGAGTCCAAGTGTGTGTTTTAGTGGAAAAACTGTAAGATACATGTAGAAGGAAATCCAAGCAGAAAATGTGAAAGTGGCTTGCAGAGAAAATAATAAACTTTATTAAAATAGATTATGAAGGACCTGAAAAATGGAGCTGTATGGTGACCTTTACAACAGGATGATTGATAGTGCACACATTGATAGACATAAACACCCCATATATTCCAGTTCACGCTCTCTTGGAGATTTCCCTGGAACTTGACAATGTGTCTTTCTGTCTGTGAGAGCAGAGGTCTAGAACAGCCAAACTGGGGAGACTCTTCTACCACGTGCCAAAGCATAATAAAACAACAGGAATTATCTGGTACAGATGAAGGAACAGATAGACAAATGGAACCAACTAGAAGTCTCTAAATAGAGTTTCCAAAGCACATATGGAAACTCTATGATAGAATAGCCACTGTAGATTAATGTGGAAAAATACATGGTGTTGGGTCAGTCGGTTGTCCTTGTGCAGGCAAGTCAGAGTTCTCCTTTTACCATACACAGACTTCAAGGCCAAGTGGAATAAAAACTTAAATGAAAAAGGCGAAGAGAAAAAAAGAACTTTCAAAGGACAAATTAGGAGGACACCCTTATGGTGTTATGACAACGAAGAATTTCTTTAAGTAAGATACATAAATATAGAGCCTAGAAAAATGGAAAATTCAATCCTCTTAAATATCTGTCATCATAAAGCTATCAAATATAAAGTGAATAGAAAATTCATTAAGGTGAATGCAATATTCCAGCTCATGAAATAAAAAAGCCCACAATTCCGAGTATACTGAAGTGTCCCACAAAGACAACCTAGTAAGAAAATTACAAAGTAAGACAGGAATGAGAAGAATTATCCTTACTAGTGTGCCTCTTTTTTTCAGAAGTCAGAAAAACCTATAGCAGAATCACAATTTCATGTAAACTAGTTAGGCAAAAAAAATTAATTTTGATAAATCCAAATATTGACAAAGATGCGGAACAATGAGATCTCCAGTCCACAGTTATCAGAAATGTAATTTGGGATAAGCATTTGTAAAAGCCTTCTGCAGCCCCTAATAAAATTAACCTGTGGGCCTAGTCAGTGTTTTATTCCTGTGAAGAGATGCCATGACCACGGCAACTCTTCCTAAGCCAGACATTTAACTGGGGCTAGCTTCCATGTTCATTATCTACATGGCTGAAAGTGTGGCAGCACGCAGGTAGACTTGGAGCTGGGGAAAAAAAAAGCTGATAGTTCTACATAGGGATCCACGGGCAGCAGGAAGAGAGAAAGCCACTGGGCCTGGCTTGGGCTTTTGAAACTTCAAAGCCCACCCCTTCCTCCAACAAGACTACATCTACTCCAAGAAAGCCACACCTCTTAATAGGCCACTCCCTGGTGACCAAGCATTCAAATCTATGAGCCTATTGGGGGCAATTCCCATTTGAACCGCCACACTATGTATATCTTAAATCTGTCCATTACTGGTCTTAGACTTAGAGAAACTGCAGATGAGCACAGGAGAAAGTAACTAGCGAAAGTGTGTATAACAGCACTAACTGACCAAACTTCAACTGTGTATTAAGAGTAGAATAGATACATTTATACAAAGGAATATTTACATGACAGAAAAAGTGAACCAACTGTTACGGCATGTATCAACATGGAAGAATCTCGGAGACCATAATAAAGATAAAGAGATATGAGTTGCCGGAATTGCCAGCACTGTAATCCTTCTTATCCAAAGAACAAAATTAGCTTAACTATGTCTCAGATTTTAATTCTCTTGGTGAACTCAACTCTAAAGAGCAAGGAATGG
Source organism: Dicrostonyx torquatus (assembly GCA_028555095.1). NCBI lineage: Eukaryota > Metazoa > Chordata > Mammalia > Rodentia > Cricetidae > Dicrostonyx > Dicrostonyx torquatus. The sequence continues at coordinate 914,655 of JAQHUG010000177.1, forward strand.
TTAGCATAAAGTTCACCTGCTGTTTCTATTTGCTTGCTGGGTCTGGTGTTTTGGTGACAGGCTCTCGCTGTGTAGCCCTGGCTGACTTGGAGCTCCCTATGCAGACAAGGCTGGCCTCAGACTCACAAGATCCTCCTGTCTCTGCCTTCTGAGTACTTGTATATTAAAGGCATGTGCTACCCTGCCCAGTCACACAGTGTTACTCTTGCAATGCAGAGTGGATACGCAGACAGAGGTCTTAATAACAGTGGTTAATTGTCTAGGCTTTTAAAATTCTGTGTTTATTATTTCTTAAATTCTACAGCTAAAATGTGTTAATTTTATGCATATACACTATCCCCCTCAATTAGAGTAAAAACTCAGTTTCTTGTTACTGTGGCAAATATTGAATGACACAAGGCAATGCAGAGTAGTTGATGTCTAAGAGGTTCTCAGTATCTAAATCTAAGAAAGAATCAAGGAACTCGTCAATGGACCAGTCCAGGAGACGTGATGGCCAGTCACAGTGTATCAGGCTGTGGACAAGAGGCATCTTCTCACGGGCCCCTCACTTGGGATGCAGAACACAGACATGGGCTGGTACTCATCCAATCCTGGAGGAATCTGCCAAGTCAAGTGGGCAGATGCATTCCAGAGATGTGTTTGCAGTCTCTTAGCCTGACATCACTGCCATAAACCCAACCAGCTCCTTTTAATGTAAAAAGAAGCCCCAAGGCATTATACCCTCTCCCCAATGGAGCTTTCACAGATCTGTGTGGGAAAAGATGAGCCTCTTCACTGTGCGCAGAGATTCAGCAGACTGATGGCACCACCTCTCTTCTCCCAGATCTCCAACAGACCAGCTGAGAGCTGTGGTTTGCGTTTGTTTGTTTGTGTCCGTCCTGCTCGTTCTTTTAACTTAACTGAACTGCGTAGCTATGCAAGGCATGGCACCTTACCCATCACATGACATGATGAATTCAATATTGCAAATAGAAAAGGAACTGAGTCTGGCCGGTTTGTTTTTTTTGAGACAGTGTTTCTCTGTGCAGCTTTAGAGCATGTCCTGGAACTTACTCTCCAGACCAGGCTGGCCTCAAACTCACAGAGATCCGACTGCCTCTGCCTCCCTAGTGCTGGGATTAAAGGTGTGTGCCACCATGGCCCAGCATTCAGAGAGTTTCAAAAATAAAATATGATAAACGAGAGTAAACTACCTTGAGATTTGTTCTAAAACACACGGCTTTAGCTTTAATCTAGAGGGAACAAAAGATGAAGGGGGGCCAGTTAAGAGGTGGTTACCACGTTCACCAACCACAAACTGAAGGCAAGAACTAAGTCAGTGGTGGGGAGCTAATGATGGAGACAGTGTCAGATGATTTAATGACACACTCTTGTAATTGAGGTGTGTGTGTGTGTGTGTGTGTGTGTATGTGTGCTTGTGTGCACGCACATTTATCTACTACACGTTTCTTGCACCTTTCCTATTCTGAGCACTTTTCCGTTAACGAGTCTGTCTATATGGGATGAAGGCGGAAACTCTTTCCCGGTCTTCTAAGCTGAGAGCCAGCCCTTGCATATCTGGTGCTGCCAGGACCTTCATTGGAAAGACGGGGCTAGCCAGGAGATTGCACATGGAATCTGTTCTAGGCTGGTAGTGGGACCTAGCAGCTGGTGTCCCCCAGATTTGGCATGTATCCGTGGCAACAGCAGAGTCTCCACTGGCTAGCCTTGTGGAGCAATCTGGGCTTTGTGTCTCAAGCTTAGACTTAATGATTCAATAACCTCTTCCATTCCCTCTCCCTCTCCTTTTCTCCTAAATACATTTTATTGTTTACCACTAAGAACCAAAGCTAATAACCATGGAAATGACAGGAGAATGATCAGCTGGGGGGAGAGGAATCTGTATGGAAGCAAACCCAGACACTATGTCTTGTGTGCCGGATGAATGATAGTGATGTCACCTAAATTTGGAACGACTGGGAAAGGACAACTAGGAAGCCAGGGGCCGTAATAAAGAGTTCAACTTTCTGCATGCTGAATTCAAGGGTCCTTTGGGACACACAGTCAAAGATAGTGAGAAATATGAATCTCGGTATCAGTAAAAAAGGATAAAAATCAATTTAGGGTTTGTCAGGATATATTTTCTTATTAAATTATTATTAATTCAGCTCTTGCATTGTGCCAGACAGTGAGGAAGCAGCTATGAATAAGACGAAACTCTGCTTCCATAATCCATTTAAGCTAATGGAATAAATCAGAAATAAGTAAACAAGCAATATAAAACCCGATCGGACGAGTGATAAACAGAGCAGGATAAAAATGAGGAGGGTGAGGCTACAGGTTAGCATGGTGATTTTCGGCAGTATCCAATCTCTTTCCAGAAGGGCATTTGGGTGACATTAGAGAACAAAGGCTGTACGAGTTTAGAGACAAGGACCGGCAGTCTCATCAAAGAGAACAACACACAAAGGAGGAAGATGAGTGTGGGGCGTGAGGGTCAGAGTGAAGCGAGCAAGAGGAGAGTGGAGATGACCCCAGTCCCATTGTCTACGTTGTTGACCACAATGAGGAGGTGCTTTTATCTCATCTTACGTTTGATAAGAGCCACAACAAGACTTTGGGCGGTGTGAGGAATGAGTTGATCTCTATTTTCAGGGCTTCCCTGAGGCATTTTGAGTGTGTAAATAATAAAAGAAAGCAGGAACTGAGGGAAGTTTTTAGCTTTTGGATGGAGGGATGACAGCATGAATGTGTGCTAAGAGGGAGGAGCCAGTGGAAGTAGGGTCTAAAGGGAGGAGATGGGGTCGGTGATCTGCCCTGGTGGCTAAAGGTCCTTGCTGCTCAGACTGCCAGCTTGAGTTCACTCCCCGAGCCCCCCGGTGGGAGGGTAGAGTTGACTTCTGAAAGTTGCCCCCTAATAGCCACACCCAACATGTGGCACGCATATTCCCAAATAAATAAGTAAATAGATAAATAAATGATAAGTTAATTAAAAAATTATGGTGGGTGGAACGAGAGAATGGGGCTTAACACACTGGATGGAATAGACAACTTTTCTTCTGGTTTGGGAAGGAGACAGGATGGAGAGAGACGCAAAGAATCTACACAAGAGACACGAAGCACTCATGGATGACTTCTGGGTTTTCCCTGAAGCAGAGGTTGAGCTTCAGTGGGGGACAGAATCAGTGGCAAAAAGCAAGGAGCAGAGAGATCTTCAGGGGAGCTATCCTGCTGTCTTCACAGAGGGTAGAATCTATCTAACATTTTGGTGTTGAATCTTCCTACCTGGGTCCAACAAGCTGTCTTCCTTCCTTCTCCCGCCACCCCAAATCCCTTCTGAAATCCCACCTTTAGCCATGGGAAGTTCCCTGCCCAGAGTGAATTATAGATGGAATCTTTATCTTCATTCTCTGGCAAAAGTCTTTCCCCAGGAGGTCTTTTGCTGATCCCCCTAGAAGTAAAACATAGAGCATAGGAGAAGCTGAAAACCAAGTCTAGAAATTTTCAAGAGAAGGACATTGCAAAGCATTATAAATTAAGAGAAACACTAGGTGAGTGAGTAGATACAGATTATGTGCTCCATATTTTAGGATTTAAACTTCTGCAAGGCAACAGTAGGAAGCAGTTTAGAGAAACAGTTAGGGTCACTGGCCTTGGAACCTCAGGGTGAGCTGTTAGATTTCTCAGTGTTCCTGTGTCCTAACATGTCACGTAGACATGGCGGTAGACCTACCTCATCCACTTTGATCATTGAGGTGGTTAAAGTGTGAAACGTCTGTGCAGCCCAGGTGCTCTAATTGAAAGCAGTTAATGATTGATAGCTATTGGTGCTAGGTGGAAACACAGGCATATTGGGAAACCTCCATAGGAAATGCTCAAGAAGGAACTGAAACACTTCTATACGCATACTGTAGGGGAATGTCATATGAGGTGAGAGGACACCCCCCGCCCCCATCTTAGATTTCTTTTCCTCCTCTGGGGAAACTTCTCTGCTGTCTTGGAACAGATAGTGGTAACCTTAGGACAAAGTGTGAGCTTGCTGAACGGGGGAACTTCTTGGCCACCATTCCCTGGTGCCTTCTTCCTTGAGAAGTTTACTCTTGCCCCAAAGAGCCCGATGGCCTGCATGCTGTGTAGCATACTTGACATCAGCTTGTTAAATCATCTCTTCAGATGAGAGCCCGAAACATTAACACACTGTTCCTCCTCCCAGGCAGGGCTTGCCCCGGGGCCGTGCGGGGTAAGAGGAGAATATGGAGCTTACACTGGACAGATAAGTGGGGATAATTACAGGCACCTGAGGTCCTTTCAAAGCCTTTGGATCCCTTGAGGGGATTAGCCAACACATTCGTTTCCTTCTCAATTGCTGTGACAAAACCATGATCAAAAGCAACTTGGGACTTTATTTCATCTTTCAGGTTAGGTTCTTTCCTCCCATCCCTGGGAGGCCGAGGCAGGAGCTCAAGTAGGAGCCTGGAGGGAACTGAAATAGAGATCATGGAGGACGCTGCTTATTGGCTTTGCGCTCAGGCTCACCTTTGACTACCTTTCTTATACCTCCCAAGGGCCCCTGCACAGGAGTCACGTGGTCCACAACGGGATGGACCTTCCCAATCAACAAAAAAGAAATTGCCTGACAGAGAGTCCTCACATTTCCTCAGGTGAGGTTTCCTCCTCCCACATGACTCTAGTTTGTGTTACCTTGACAAAACAAACAAACAAACCAAACAAAACAAAAAACCAACCAGCATAAGAAAGAAGGAATTAAATGAACCTGAATTCTGAATCTGCAACTCAAAAGTTTTGCCACATCTCCACACAGCATCAGACTGCCTTGTCTCTGCTGGGAAAAGACAAGCCAAGCTCTCAGGATGCTCTGCACTGCAGTGTGGCTGGGTACCATCCATCCCTGCTAGGGATGTGCAGCTCGCGTTAAAACAGGACAAAAACCTCACACTAGAGCGATCCTCCACGTTTCTCTCAGCACTTTGCAGCGGCTACTGGTGCTTCCTGATGGCAAGGCCTCACCTCACCCTTCCTCTGCCTCTCTTTTGTTTTGACGGCTAGGAGGCTGGTTCTGGTTGAGTACTTAAAGGAGCTGGGAAGTTATCTTGAAAGGAGAAATCAACCTTCCTAATGCTGTGATCCTTTAAAACAGTTCCTCACGTTGTGCTGACTTCCAACCATAAAATTGTTTTGTTGTTACTTCATAACTATAATTTTGCTACTGTTATGAATCATAATGTAAATATCTGTAAGGGGAGACTGAACTTCATTTCCTGGCTGCCCAGACCCAAACAATCACACAGAAACTATATTCATTACAATACCGTTTGGCCTATTAGCTCAGGTTTCTTATTAACTAACTCTTACATCTTAAATGAACTAATTTCTATTATTTTACATTTCTATTATTTTACAGAATTCAGAATTACTACGAGGCTCATGGTTTGTTACTTCTTGCTTTTTTGGTGGCTACATGGCGTCTGCTACTTCTTTTTTTGTGTGTGTGTTTGTCTGTTTTTTTTTTTTTTTAAGAAAAGATTTCTCTATAGCTTTGGTGCCTGTCCTGGAGCTAGCTCTTGTAAACCAGGCTGGCCTTGAACTCACAGAGATCTACCTGCCTCTGCCTCCCAAGTGCCAGGATTAAAGGCATGCGCCACCACCGCCCGGCTATGTCTGCTACTTCTTTCTCCCTGCATTCAGTTTTGGTTTCCCACCTAGCTACATTCTTTCCTGCCATAGGCCAAAGCAGCTTCTTTATTCACCCATGGTAATAAAACATATTCACAGGATACAGAGGGGATCACACATCAAATATCCGATATGCAGGGTCTCTGATATGCGATCCCCATGAAAGGGTCACTCAGCTCCAAAGGGGTCACAACCCACAGGTTGAGAACCTCTGTTCTCCACAATGCACAGTTCCAGAGTAGGGGAAACAAGAAGGATAAAGTCATCTGGGACGACTGAAGGGAGTTAAACGTATGCTGTACATTAGACCCCTCTTGCTCTGAGTCTGGGCTGTGGAACGGCACCAGCAGTACCATTACTTGGAAGCTTTGTAGAAGTATAGAGTTGCAGCCCCAGAGCAGCGACTGACATGTTGAACAAACACTACGCAGACAAAATGGTTCTATCAATGTTATATAATTCTTGTATTTCATAATGGTATAGCTGGAGAAGTTTGAGTGTGTGTGTGTGTATACATGTGCTTTTTCTAAGAGGAAGAGTTCAGAAACAAATCTCCAACTCATACCTCATGCTGAAGGTGAAACTTGAGGGAACAGGACCCGAGACACCTCGGTGACACTATGAATTGTCCAAATGGAGCCATTAGCAGCTTCCAGGTGAGACAGGCCAGCCAGGAAGACATGTGCTGCACCAGGAGGGCAAACCTGCAAAGGAAGAAGGTCCTGCCATACATAGAGATCAGTTCCCAGTATTGACAAGCCAACAAGGTTGGAGGACGGCTTAAGATTCCTTCTTTTGACTGTTGCAGGTTTTCCTTTCTTTCTTTTTTCCTTCCTTCCTTCCTTTTCTTTTTTTGTTTCTTCAAACCTTTTAACACAGCTTCTCAGCCTCCATAACCTATATGCACTGGCAACAAGATAGAATGTCAATGCTCCTTGTGAGTTAGTGACAGGCAAGAAGAAAGACCTGCCCCTTGGTGGAGGCTTTTGCTAAGGTAGCAGCATTAGTCCAAGGAGTGGCAGTCGCTGTGCTCCAGGATGCTCGTTGTTGGAGATGCCTGGAAAAGCTGCCAACATCTGCATGTCTTTTAAAGGGCCATCGTCTCCTCAGAGGATCTGAGTGCCTTTGCTGGGATCTTCTTGTAACATTCAAGTCACATAACAGGAAGTGGTAAGGATGAACCTTCCACGGACTCATCTGTCTGTGACTCTAGAGGACACTGACGCATGGCACGGCATTTATTTCAAATAAAACCCAGAGGAAAGCAAAGGCTGGAGGACTCCTCCACCCACCTCTAGTTCCAAATTCCACTTAGGTTTGGAGCAGAGCCAAACAACTTTCATTTCGAATCATGAAAAGGTAGAAGAATCCGGCCTCTTCCTGGTAACATCTCTCTCCAAAGGTGCAAGACCGTGTTTACCCTTCTGGTTTCCTCGTCGCCGCTTGTTTTTGCAGCTCGATGCTACCCATGAGGCCCAAAGCAAAAGAACCAGACATTCTGGATTGACTCAAACAATTCCATCTTCTAAGTGGAACGTTCTGGCACCTCTGCGATCTCCCTATTTGTTCCAGTTTTCATCACACCCGGTGATGCTGAGTGGCAAGATGGAGAACAGCTCGCTTCCTGTTGCCCAACTGCCTGCCCACCGCGAGACTGTGGATATGGGGCGCAGAGTGTCTGCAGCTCAACTAAACTGCCCGTTCAGGGATTTCATTCTCCTCCACAAATGAGAGGCGGAAATGGTTTTGTGTTTTATTTTGGTGAAGGGGCATCTTAGAAAACAACAAAAGGAAAATTCCTAATGGCAGTTATTGTTAGTGAATTTTACATTTCTGCCCGATTAAGGGAGTCACTAGAAAAAAAAAATCCCACATAAAACCTTCAAAATATGTCTCGCTGTGTCTTCTCCAAGTAGTGACTAGGGGAAAGAAAAATGACATTACTGACTGTCGAGCCACGTGACTTTCAATTACAGAGCAATTTGACTCTTCTGAAGGCAGGTCATGGCGTATCTAAAAATCCCAAGACAGTAATGCTAAATACTCTTCACTTCTTAGGTGGACACATTCACAGCTGGAAGCTGGGATGTCTGTGCATAAGCCGTGTAGCATAGCTGTGCTTTCTCTGTCCTCAAGAAAGACGACTGACTGTCCGAGACTAGGGAGAGAGCCCTCCCATAGCATGTCTGCTCCATGCAGGCCAGACTTACTGGACTTTGGGATTCTGAGATAATTACCCCCTTGCTGAACATACTTCTCTGAATTATTCCATAAAACACACTTGATAAATGGTTTTATCAAGGTCATTGTGTCTTAAAGAACTTAAATTAGTCCCAGATGAGTTTCTTTTCAGTTAAAATAGATTTAAATGAAATGTAAGTGTAAAGCTGCTTCCATTTTAACGGCTGGAGCCCATCCTGGCACTAAGTGTGTCCACCCTCTTTATGCATTTATGACTTTTATGTTTGCTGGAAACAAGCGAGAGCTCAGGTGGCTGCATCTACTTCTTATATTTATGACTTTTGTATTTGTTGGATGCAAACAAGTTCTCAATTTCCCATCTGTAAAATGAAACAGGAACAGCCGCTTCACAAGGCTCTGAGGTGGTTAAAGGAGAGAGCAGACACTGAGCTGGGCACTCGGGGATGTTTCTTAACCACTCAGTTTCATTTCTTTGCCTCTACAGGCTCACGTGGTGTGCGGAGGAGCTGAGCTAAGTGTGCTTGGTTCTGTTTGTTTTCAAATGAGCACACACTGGAAAGCAATGGATTTCAACAACAACTTAGATTTGTGTGTATGCTTCTTAGACTTTTAGCATTTTCCTGAAGTATAAAAAGCTCAGCGGTAAAAGACTAGTCTAATGCTCAAGATTTGATCCCAGCACCATGAAATAAAGAACAAAACAAAACCAACACCCCAAAACAAACCCCAAACCAACCAAACAAAACAAACAAACAAACAAACAAAAACTTGGTTGCTCTGAGATGCCTCTGCTTTGTCGTTCTCACTCTACAGTACTTCTTGATTCCTCAACTGTGTAGTTTTGCAGAACTCTTTACTGTCCTCGTACAGACGCCATGGTTCCTTGTATTGTGTATCCCCCTCCCTGGCACCTGCCTTCCTGTTTCCTAATGACCTCACTCTTCCTTTATGGCTCTTTCCAAATTTTGTTTTATCTATAAAATCCCTTCCAATTCCCTTAACACAAAAATAACCTCTATCTCATTGTCATTTTCATGACATTTAAAAAAAAAAAGTAAGATTTTCCATTTCAAAGAGGGATAATGCGCAAAAGCTGTAAAGGTTGCAGAGATGGGTCTCCTGCACACCTGAGCCAGCTTCCTCTAGTGTTCACATCTTAGGATTTGAATGATCAGCTCGTATAAAGGCTGGACACTCAGGAAACATCATTGAAGAGGAGGAGGAAGGAATGAGAGAGCCAGAGGGTGGAGTGAGGTGGAATGCTGTTTTCGGAACGAGACGAGGTTTTTCTTGGTCTCCAAACATTTCTATTTACTGACAGAAGACTCCTGCGGAGCTGGCTGTCCAGACCCTGCTATGAATGGTGGGTATTTCCCCACGAGACCTCGTCCCTTCCCTGAGTATCTACAGGCAGTTGTTTGTGGTTGCTGGGAGAAGAAGAGCACATTCTCTTCAGTGGTATAACCACTGTTTGGGACCACACTTTTGTAAATGATCTCCATCCAGTCAATCCAGGGTATGTTAAGAAACCCAAATAAAATACATTGGGATCATCAGAACAAGAGAATGAAAAGAAGGAGGGAGGAGAAGAAGAAGAAGCTGAAATATGAAAAGAAAATTAAAAAGCAAAAATAAAGGACTCTCTGGGAAGAGGGGAGAAGCAGCAGTGGAAGGGAAACAAGAGAGCTGTGGGGGTGAATACGATCAAAACAAGCACATAGGGATGTGTCATAGTGAAAACCAGTATTACATGCATTAAAAATTACCTATTTTTTTAAATTGAGCACTTTCCATTTATATTATAACTGCCTGCAGATTGTAAACGCACACTTATCTTCTCTATAGCACGTCCAGGTGTTTGCTTACTGCGGATCACAGGGTGAACTCTAAAGTGATGTTTCCTATGAAGGGAGTGACGGTCCCCATCGCCAACCTCAACCAAATCCCGTTTGGTTTTTCTTTTTCTTTTTTTAAGCCATACTTATTAAAGTCAGACAAATATATAGAAAAATATGCCTATAAATAAACTCAATGAATTGTGACAGAATGGAAAGTACCACCCGGTTCTTCACTGCAGCAGCCCCCAGATCCCCTCCCAGTAACTACTGCCCTTCATCTGGACTTCCCATCCTGTCCTCACTTTCATTTTAATAACAGGACTCCGTTGTTGCGGCGATAGTTATAACGCAAACCACGTTTACGCTGTAATTATATCCAGACAAAGTGGCATGGAGCTATTAAAAAAAAGTTCTGATTAAGGCAAGTGCACAGCAATAGATGTCCCAGCTTCCCAACAATGCCCATTGACCGTGTATCTTCTGTAGCTTCTGCGTCGAGGCTCAGCTTGTGGATGGGTGTACCCGCTTCGGATTGAGGGCATTTCCGGTCCTGACAACAGCAGGCCAGTGTAGGGGTAGGACAGAAGCCATTTTTGTTTCTGTTCCCTTAGAAACACGCGGAACAAAATAAAGTTTGCCAAATGGAAATATACAAAACCACTGAGAAAATAAATGTTATTTTTAAGTTTCTAAGAAGGGAGGAGAAGTGGAAAGAATTCAAAAACCCAGTGACCTTTAACAGGACAACATAGCAGGGTCAGCAAGTGTCTAGAGAATGCTGTGTCCGGGGGAAGGGTGCAGGCCTGGAGAAGCTGACCTCACTGGCCATGATGAGAATGGAGTTGGCTTTCCTCCAATCTCGAGTGAGCTGGACGGCAAGGATACCATCCTTCAGAAATGGGAGCAGTCAGTGAGAATCCTCGTCACTAAAGGGAGAGAGCATCAAAAGGCCAAGTCTTTGCTCTCAGGCACTGTGACTTTCCATCTAGGAGGAGGGACAAGTGAACTAAGGAGATGATGGCTGCACTGCCAGGAAGGGCACTGTTCCAAAGAGAGAGGGCTGCTAGTCACCCCCTCTGGGACTGGGGAGAGAGTCACCATGGTCGTCTTCTTCCTTAGGACCCTTATGTCATTGTTACATTGGTAGGTCTCACATGGCTCAAGAACTGATGGGTGTATTGACGATGAAACCTGCCAACTCTGCTTTAAATCTAGACAGAGAGTGTATGCAGTTACAGGATAGTATTGAGAACACCAGTTCAGCTAAAGACAAACTTTGTGACATATTGTCTCTCCTAAGGAGAAAGTCACCCCACGGCAAACATGGGCTAAGTCAGGGTCTACCTGCTGAAGCTTTGGTCACAGATGCCACTCCTAGACAGCCAGTACCCACAATGGCTCGATACCAACACAATGAACAGGACAGCTACTGACAGAGTCTCTAAGAACGTCTTGACTAAAGGCCGCAGGGGACTGAATCGATCCTTCAGCCACCAGTCTTTCTCCCACTACTCTCTTCTGCACCCCCACTTTCCATCAGGTTAGTTTTCAGGAGACAGGAGCCTGGGCTGGGACTCAGAGAGATGTTTCAGATGATTCATGACCTGGAATTCAGCAGAAATTTAATACAACTGTTTCCCAACATGGGATGAGGGCTTGAAGAAGGCCAGCAGCTGCGCTGTCCAGTGCTCCTCTCTGTTCACGTAGGCTAGTTCATACGACCGTGCTTCAGTTCCTTCAGTAAAAGAGATGAGTACCATTTCTCCAAACAGCACCGGGGCTTGTGACCAAGGGAATACTGAGTGTTTGTCATCAGTGTTCCAAACGCCACTAGTTATTTCTTTTCTCGGAGAGTTGTCCACTGAACACCATGTCTGGCCCCTCTCCCCTGGTCCCTTCCCTGTGACAAAGCTCTCCATCTCCAACGCAGGCCCAGGGCCTATCACAGACGTGGGAGCTGTCTGAAAGAACCCGCCCCTGTTCTGCTTCCCCTCCATTCACAATATGGAAAAGAGCAGAGGTTTTTCAAGTTTCAGTAACTCTATCACCTACAGGGTGACAGGCTACTGGGTGTGCATACTTCATGAGCCATCAAACACAGGCCATCGGGGAGAAGGTCATCTTGAAAGGCTTTTCTATCCAGTGCTTAGTAATTACAACACACTGGGAACGTCAGAATAGGGGATGCTCCCACATAGAATAACATTTAAGTACTTGATGGCACATCAACTAATACGACTCTAAAAGCTTTACAGCAACATTTTATAAAAATTCATGTTTTTGCTAGCAAGCAAACAAACATAATAAAATAAAAAAACTCATAAAAGGTCTGTAACTGAGCAATATTAAAAATCTAAAAGTTTGTTGCAAAGAGAAAGAAAAGAGACTGGAAAGGAATACATCAAAGTTGACAGATTGTTAGTCTGGAGAAAAGTGCTTTGAATGATTATGTAAGGTCCCCCCTTTGAAACTGTTTTCTTTGAGACGTCTCAGCCCAAACCCAGGGCTTCGCCCACACAGGCAGGCTCGACTCCTGAGATAGTTCCTGATAGTTCACAGTTCACCTTTAAAAGGTCCCATATTCTAATTTTACAATTATGATAGGAAAGAATTCTGTATGTAACTAGTCAACAGAAGCAAACAGGGGCACTGTGGGTAGACCAGGCTGTGGCCTTGTGGGCCTGGGTGTGACCGTCTTGGGGATGCATCAAAGACCTGGCTGGGGTGTCTCTAGCAGAGATGACGTCACCCTAAGAAGGACAGAAAGTGCAGATTAATCAGGAGTCAGAACCAATCTCTGAAAAGTAGGGCACGGTGAGGTCCCAGAAGTGTAGACAGCCATCAGCCTCTGGACCTTGCCTGGCACTCTCGGGATGCGCATGCGCAGCAGGAAGCCGTCCTTCTCCGGGCTGAGCTGGTTCATTCCCTACAGGCTGCAGTCGCATCTACTAGCTGTGCTCTTAAAGATGGGTATCACCACTGTGGGGGGACAGTTGTTTGGCTGAGGCCTACTCTGCTACCAGAGCCAAAATGGGTAAATCAGATCCTGGACCCCTCTTAAGTCACTTGGAGGGAGAGGCTATGCTTCTAAAGTATAGGGTTTTACGGCTAGGAGGTTTAATGAGATCTGTACCATAGGCACAAGTCATTCGTGATTTTTTAATTAAAATCATTTTAACGATTTTATTTCGTTAGAACACAGCAATCCGTAGCTTTGGGGACTAGCGGGGATGTTTTTGGACATGTAGGCGCGGGTCCCAAGCCACGCTGGAGACTCACTTTCCCGACTGTTCTTGAGAGGAGGGACCAGGGATCACGAGGAAGAAGGGACCGTAAAGACCACAGGAAAGAGAGAATGGGCTTGGGAGGGATTATGAAGCTCTGTTGAGCTAACCTTGCATAAAGTTCAGAGATGGAATCTGCTTTAAGACTGTGTCCTCGAGAAGGGTGTTTGAATGTCTGGAAAGAGGTGCACGCTCATGGTTGGAGCGTTTGTGTTGTTTTTTAAATCTAAGAATTCTGGGTGAGGCTAGATCTTGTTTTCAGTTGAGAACATAGGAAGAACAACTTGAGCATGTAAAGTAGGAAGTCACCGGGCTCTGGAGAGCCCGGGGAGCAGCAGATCCGAGTGTGGGAGCTTGGGCTTGCCTTCAGTAATTTTTCTCTGGTAGCTGATTGTGACACTAACTTGGCCTCCAGGGCTCGTCCTGAAGGAGTTCTCACTTCTTCGGGTCCCCCTCAGTTTCCAGGTGCCTATCTGTGTCGTCTTGTTGGTTAGCTGGATATTATTGTCAACTGTAGAACACCTTTCCACAGCGCTGCAGTGGTCAGGATGTAGGAAAGGACCTGTGGCCTGGGGATGTTGAGACCCATGAGGGCAGAACAGACATCTCTCAACAGTATGGCCCCCTGCCACTGCCCTGTCCATTTGTTTTAGCCACATCAAGGTTTTCCCCATAATCTTCTATTTTCTTTCCTCTTTCCTTTCTCTTATAAAACAAAGGCCCCACTAGGGTTACCAGCACAGTGAGTACTCTGGCTCGTCAGATTGCCTTGGCAGAGAGCAGTCCTTTTATCTGCGTTTTGATCAGTGTTGAGTCTCCGGCCTTTAAATCTTTTGAACTCTTATCCATTGTTCCAGACAGGCTGCTGCTGATTCTACAACCCCATGTTCTCTCTTGATTGTATTACTTTGGCTCCAGTATGATGTCCTTGTTCTCTCCTGGGCTAGCGGGGTGAGGTGTGGGACAAAGGGGTTCAGAAGCCATAATCAGCAGCTTGATGCTCTGTGATCTGTTGGAAGCACGTGGTGACTGTTATCAAAAATTCACCAGTCCCAGGATAACTTTGCCAGGTATGTGGTTCAGGAAGGACAGTCCAGCTCCAAAGCATTGGAGGAACAAACTGGGGGCTGCTCTCAGCAGTGTTTCCCAGGCTGGGGTCATCAGGATGGCCCAAGAACCTTTTGAGAATGGGGTCCCCCAGCTTGGGCAGCAGCCGCCCATTCCCCCCCCCTAAAGCTTCTGTGTGATTCTCCACCAGCCGAGGCAGCACCTCTGGCTTATGGCCTTGGTTACCTAATATCAGGCACAACATCTGGCTTAGGCAACACAGTGACTCTCCTGGGATGGATCTGCTGATAAGAACTTCTCAGGTTCTGAGAAACACTTGGCCCAGCTTTCCACAATTCTGGCTTTGCTGTTGTGGGTGACCTTAAGATTTGACTCAGAGTTGAAGAGCAGACCTACGTTCCTGATCTCTTCAGTGACCAGGAAGAAGGAGGTGCTGAAGTCTCGCTAAAGGATTTGGGCTCAGGTCTATGAATGCAGGGGACAGGAATAAGACCCAGGAGACTACTGCACAGCCTTCTCTCAGCCAGCAGTGAGGATCTGTAAAGTCCCCTTGGAGGCATACAGAACCTGGGCTTAGCTAGGTGTTCTAACACTTGTGACTAACAAAGAAACCCTAATGATAGCCGTTATTGAATACTAGTACCGTGACCAGTACTTACCAAGCACTGGCTCACTTGGGCAGAGCTAGCCTTTACACACCCTTGATCTTCTGGGGTAACAGAGGAGGGAACCCAGATTTTAGGTAGATCATTGGGGGATCCAAGCCAGTCGGTGGCACAGAGAGAACTTGAACTGTTAATTTTATTTTTATTTCCTTTTGGTTTTTACTCATTTATATTTTTGCTGGGCCAACGAATGAACCAGGGGCGTTGAGCATGTTAGACAAGCACTTTGCCCTTTAGAATTTATTTAACTAATTTTATTGTGTGTACAGAATTCAAACTCTAGAATGTGGCCTTTTTTGATGTCAGAAGACTTTTACAGAGCTATGAAATCCAGAAAGGAGTAGAATACAAATGAAAGAGTTGGGGGCGGGGGCAGTGACGGCAGCTGGGGGAAATGAATGTTAAAAGAAAGTGCCAAGAGCAATGAGTGCTCCAACCACATCTTACATACATGGAGCTGCTCACGGACTGAGCTCTTCATCGGCCTAGCACACCTGACACCACCCTGAGAGGGTTCTGGTGGGGCACAATAAAACAAAGTGGGGGAGTGAGAGGGTGGCTATTAAAATCACATTTTAATAAATAACTATTCCTAACCCTCCAGAATATCCAAAAGGAAGCCAGTGCTTACTGTCGGGACAGCGTCTCACTTCAGCAGTGTCTGGGACGTGTTTACCAGTTGGTTTTTGAGGAGACTGGCGATGACTTGTGGACCTTGTTGTCCTTGTAATACAGACTTGAGGGCTCAGTGAAGGAAGAGTAGAAGAAATGACAAAGCACCCTTTGGGGGAATGATGGCAGGAACCTACGTATGAAAATAATCACACCTTGGGGACCTCGGAGGATCTGTAAACACTACCCATTACTCACCAGTTGTAAAATCTCCCAGCATTAATCCGCCTTGGCAGAGGGAAGGACATTACCAAATGACTGCATTGCCTGCTGGCTTCTCCCAGACTCCTGGCTGGACAAGCAAAGGAGTACACACTCTGGAAGATGGAATTGTTTCCTGTCGGGCCCATCTCACGGAGGTCCTGCAGGCGAATCAACCAGGATTTGAAATTTTATTTTTTTTACTTTTTTGTTGTTGAACCGTTCCAACAAATCCTGGAGCATCTGAGTCCTTTCTTGGAAGCAGTTTTCTTAAGTGTTAACTATACACATGTTGGGTCTGTGCTCACTAGAGCCACTTTGACGCTGTAGTAATTTTAAAAGGTGATGGGAATGTGGGACCTTGCCTTCTTATGTGGGCTCAGAAGAATGAAAACTTGCTGCGCTCTTGAGCATTTGTAGACTCAGTACTTTATCTTCAGTATGGAAAGTCAAAAGGAGAACAAAACAAAACATTTCTTTCTCTCTTGTAGGGATAAGACCTTAATTACCAATAGCAAGGAAAGAGGGCAAAGGGGGCAGACGTCCAGAAGCCAGAAGACTTTGGCTAATGCGGAGTTTTGAAAAGGCTTCCTCCTCTTCACATGGTTCTTGATGGGACTGTTGAGAAACAGAAAACTGTTACTAACAAACAGACCTGGGACATATCGACTGTTTGGGGCCTTCAAGGAGTTAGTGTACCCTCCTAAGCCATAACGAGCACTTGTTAGCACAGAGGATATTTGCTCTGGAGAAGAGACACCTCCCCGCCAAACCCAACACACACACACACACTGGGCATACAGAGTGGGCTCCCCCAGCTGCCACAGGAAGGTGATGGACCATATCAGAATGTTTCTAAGGAGACAGTGATATACCAGTCAGTAGGCTGTGGTGACCTAAGACTATTACCAGCCTGTAGAAGAGGCATATTCATTACTTATATTCTACAGGGCTGGGGAGAATGCCTCTGCTCCTCATTTTGTTGGGTGGCCATTGGCTGGCAAGCTTGGTAAAGGATTCTCTTCCCTACAGCCCGTTAGAAAGTGTCTGCAGTGGAGATGTTGATCACTGAAGGCTCTGGAGTTCTAGTCTAGTCTGAATTCCCAGGACATTTTTTTTTTTCCTTAAAGAACACTGAGCCTCTGCAGGTAAGATAGAGACAGACCAGGTCACGCAGGGCCCATCTGTTGAACACTGGCTCCAGGGCCATGTTGTGGCAGGGACAAAACTCTACTTTCTCAGAGAACTAGAGGGTAACAGAGATCACAAGCAAACAATGGGACAGGCACTGTTAGACTGTGGAGTCATGACATGGTACGTTCTTAGACTCTCTGATGTCTTGGTAATGGTGCCCTTTTCCAGTTTATACAAAGCCACGGTCTGGGCTGACAAGTTCCCTCAAACAAACAAACAAACAAAAAAGATATACAATACTCAAATAGCATTCTACGTGATCAATCACCCTAGGGTAGTAGAATCAATTAAGTACCAAAAGAACCACCTGTGGAGGGCTTACCCTTATCAGTACTGTGTTCAGATCAAGGTGGTGACCACTAATGCGTTTACACAGAGGATAAGAAGATCAATGAAAAGGAATTTGCTTTGATTTGTTTCAGGACAGAGACCTCTATGTTGTGAAAATTCCCAAGGGTTTTCTTTCACAGGCCTCTCTTGCCTGCTTTCCCTCCAGCACCCCCCCCCCGCCCCACCTTCGAGGCATGACCCTATTTTCTGTGGTTGCTAGAAGGGAGGCTGGAGAACAGAGAAGTGGAAAACAATCACTATCAGATCAAAAGTAAGCTAGTGTATGAGATGTCAGGTAGATTTAAAACAATGAAGAAGGGATTTAAATGCAAATCTGACTTTCCATTTTGCTCCTTCGCTGGCTTTTAAATAGACATTCTCCCAATGTCTACTGCTCCTCTATCCTTGGGAAAAAGAAGTCCAAGAAAATAAGTTGATACCAGGACAAATGGAACCAATGTTATCAAGGTAAAAACAATCCAGTCCTTTTTCTTGTAGTTTGCGCTGCTGAAAGAAGGGCACCCAAGAGAACAAACACTCTAATCGTGGGGTCAGGGTGGGGACATTCCATTGATTAACTTTTCGAAAAAGTAGCTTACAATCTGCTAAATCGAGTTCTGCTAATCGCGCGGCTCTGGGACGCGTACGTGAAACACCTGAATCACTCATTGTTTCAGAGAAGCCAACCGGTGTTCTATTGGTGAATAAGTGACTCGTTCAGCCTTGGGACACCGGGAAAGCCTTATCAAGATCGTTAATTACATTCCCATCATGCACTGGCAGTGTTGGTGAGGGGGTGTAGTAGCGCTGGGGATGAGAACAGACAAGGGTCCTACTCACCTGCGTGGTTTCTCAGGCTGACTCCAGACTCCGTGCAGTTTCTGTGAAAAATTCTATCACCCAAGGACACAGTGAATTTGCCTAGGAGCTCATTTCATAAAGGAATCTGTATGGCAATGCGATTCTTAGGTGAGAAAAGACATTAAAGCAAGTTTTTACAGTTTGAGAGTCTCATATCCGTGTCAGGTGTCTCTCATTCTTCAATTTCTGCCTTAACGGCAGCATTTGCCCTGTACCCATCTTCAGGAAAGTGAAAAACAAAACCAAGCAAGAGAATTAGTTGGGGGGAGCTTAATAAAGCAAAACAAAATAAAACAAAACAATAACAAAGCAAAAAAACCCAACCAACCAAACACACAAATAAAACCAATAGGCCCCTGGACTCCTGCTACTCAGACCAGCGGACCTGTCGGGGAAACGGATGCTGGCAGGATTCCTGATCCCTTTATCCCCCCAGGATGATTCTGTAACACAGAACTCACTTCAGCCCTTACAAGTTCTGTGCTTTTCCAGGCTATTTGTGGGGTGTCGGTGGGGGGACAGTACACAAATCTAGAACAGAGGGAGCTTAGCCTCTCTGAAAGGCTTTTCCCCTTGCTAATTTTTAATCTTTATTTTTTTGGGGACCCGGTTTTGAACCTAGGGCATTGTGCATGTGAGGCAGCTCGAGCTCTATTTCCAACTACGCAAAACCTTGTTTGGCTTTGTTTTTTTTCTCCGTTGAACAGGCAAGTATTTGGAGAAAATCTCAGTGTGTTTATAAAGGGCGCCCAAATGGCTGTGTGGGCCGATAGGCTTGGAGCTGAAAATGCTGGAAACTGCACATGCACAAAACCACGAATTCCAGAGATGCTCAGGATGCTTTTTCGTAAGCGAGAGCACACCCTGTGTGTTAGCTTTCCCCCACTATGACAAATACCTGAGGTGAATCAATTTGAGAGGGGGAAGGTTTATTTTGGCGCATGACTTCAGTTCTGACCCGTGGTCACTTGGCGACATTGTTGTGGGGTATGGTAGCAAAGCACGTCATTATGGGAACGTAGCGGTTGCTAACCTCAAACAGGGCAGGAAGAGAAGGAGATAATATCCCCTTCAAGGGCATACCCTCCATGACGTAACTTCCTTCCACTGGGTCTATGCCCTGAACTTCCATTACCTTCATTACACTCTAGGCTAGGAACCAAGTTATTCACAGATGGGCCTGTGGGAGACATTTAAGATTTAAAGTGTGGCACCCTTTCATGGAACCATCATGGTGTTAATGCTAATAAATTGAAATCCGTGACTGTGTCTAAAGATAAGCTTGATTTTTATCAAATAAGATTTGAAAATTAGATATTTTTGTGAAATGACTAAGCCAAGACTCATGATATCCAAAGTTTTATAAATCAGACCTTTAAATAACACAAATAAATATTTGTATTCAGTCTTTAATGCCTGCCGTTATCTTTCTTTCTTTCTTCCTCCCTTCTTTTCTTTCTCTTTTTTTGACAGGGTTTCTCTGTGTAGCACTTCTGGCTGTCCTGGAACCAGGACCAGGCTGGCCTCTAACTCAGAGATCTGCTTGCATATGCCATATCACCCAGCCAAACAGGCTTTTTAAATGCTAAACTGTCAAATCAAATAGGCACTGTGCAGTTTCTCACAATCTCCCTGCATCTAATTATGCTTTATACGTCTTAGCTTGTGTTACATACTACACACAAGGAAATCCCATTAAATGTTTGTTGTACTTTTCACGGGGTATCCCCCCCCCAATAGTGTGAAGCTAGCATTCTTGATCCCGTCATGAAATTGAACTTAAAAAGGAAAACAATTTAGGAATCACTCAGCTGATGAGGGACCCTACAGTTGAAGTATCTTCGTTCTCCATACCTGCAGACTGAAGGCCTGGCCACGGCCTCTGAATGGAGGCTTTGGAGGAGGGGTCTTTTGGGGATTCCCTTTTGGTTTGCTCCTGTGGTGAGACTGCCAGCAGCTGCTTTCCCAGGCTTCATGGTCTCCAGTCTTGGGGTGATGTGATTTTACTCCCTTGTCTAGCCCATCACGACTTCCTGTTCTTTTTCTGTAATGCTTTTCAGATCCGCTCCTTCCTGCTGCCTTCCCAGCATTCTGGTTCAGGCTTTAATTACCTCACACACACCTGCACTCTCCTCCGATCCCCTTTCCTGTCTACAGCTTTTCCTCTCGCTGTTATTTTTATTCTCCTCACACAGAACTCTCTTCCTGAAGCATCATTTCCACCGCACACCTCTTGCAGCGGCTCCCAGTTGCATCCAGTCCAGGCCCAGGTCTTCTGCTCCAAAGCCCCCCTCACTGCCCAGACCATCTATCTCCTCCACAGCTGGACCTCACTCTGGCCAAGTAATGTCCTGACAGTGTCTGTACAATGCTACAACATCTGGCTAATCCAGTCAACTCTGTCAAATCTTCAGTTAATCATCTGGATGTTTTGTCTACAAGACGCCAAACATCTGGATTGACTGAAGGAATTCACTACATTGATGGAGGTTGGCTTTTCAAAAAACTGGAATTGACCAGATGTTTTGGCATTACATTGACACATCATTGTCCCTAACATTTATCTTAATAGTCCATCTGCACAACCTCTTCTCCACCTGGAACAAGACCTGTCTCCTCAATGTCATGTTTTCCTTTTCTTTCAAATTATGGTCAAAATGCCCTGTCATGAAGTACTTCTAGGCTAATCTCACCAACCCCATCTCTTGGTCCCTCCTGGCATTCACTTCATTTTACATATATAATTATTTTCAACTGCAGCCCTGTGTTTTGACTGGATTATAAATGCTACAGGTCAGGTCAGGAGAAGGTCTACCAGAAAGACACCGTGGTTCTTGTAGAGACTCAGTGAACTGGTGATCGGGGCAGAAACTCTGTGGTGAGTCTGGTTGGTATTCTAGCCCCTCTCTTCACTGCGTGACATTGATAAATTCCTTACTAAGGTCCAAGTCTTTTCATGATTTGGAAAACAGAGATAAGAATAGAGATGAACACTTTATACAGTTGTTTCTAAGAACCTAATGGGTTAACTCGCGATGCTTAGAGGAGGGCTTGGTATAAAGTGAGCATCTGTTAGGCACTAGCATTATTCATTCCAGTCTTCTGTGAAAGCAGTTTTCCTAGGCTGTGACCACTAGGGCCTTGGTGGGAAGGTTAGATGGATGTTGTTTCCATATGAGAGATGGGAAGCTGGGAGATTATTTATACAGTGTTGGAGTGGTCCCTAAGCCGAAGTTGTATCCTCCTGCATTTTTATCATAAACACAACATCTCTTCCAGAAATGATATTGAACAGTGAGCATATAGTAAACTCATATTGGCCCTCAAGGATCTTTCTGGGATGTAGTGGTTTATCCATCAATTTCACATATATTTATTAGACTATCTACTCTCTGTTAGGGTCCGAACACTGAGATACTAGTAAAAAAAAGTTGACAAAAATACTTGTTTTAATGGACTGAATGAAAAAAACAAAAAAAACTTTAAAAAATGTTTTTATTTTTATGTGTATGGATGTTTTGTCTGCATGTACTTATGATATATGCATGCCTGGTACCAGTGGAGGCCAGAAGAGGGCGTTGGATCTGCTAGGACTAAAGTTACAGACAGTTATGAGCCAACTGTGGGCTCTGAGAACCGAACCCAGGTCCTCAGCAAGAGCAGCAAGTGCTCCTGTTGGCTGTGTCATCTCTCCAGCATCCATAAACACTCCATTCTCTCATTTGTAAATGAATAGTAATTTCTGACCTCTCAAGACTGTGTGTAAAAATTAAATAAGGTAATTGGGCAAAGTGCTTAGGTTCATAGTATCTATCACTGCATACAACGAGCAGACAGATTGAGACTGAACGTGTGGAATGGGGAGGGCTGCACTTCTAAAGCAGAATTATTACTGGAATACTCTGAGGCATCCTGCGAACAAAGACCTGAAGGAGCCAAGGGATGCAGTGCCAGGATGTCATGGGAAACACTGACTTAGGTAGCAGGAGCAGCTCCAAAGACTCTGAGATGGAATGCAGGCAACTTACTTGATGAGCAACCGGGAGTCGGGGGGGGGAGGGGGGGAAGCAGGCTTGGGAGAGAAGTAGGAATTACAACCAGTCTCATACACCGCTGTAAGGGCTTGGCATTTCACTCTGAATCACATAGGGTGTAAACAGAACGCGACACCGTGACATACTTTAAAAATGTTCACTGCTTGCCATGCTAATAAGCTGCAGGGAGCGAGGTGGCAGCAAGGGGACTGGATAGAGCCTCTTCAGCTGATGGGGTCGTTCCCTTGAGTGGTGGCAGTGGGAAGTACTCCTATTCTGGGTCTATTCGGAAGGGAGACACAGAGTATCATGACTTGAGTGTGTGAGGTAAAGACAGGAGCTTAAGCTATGTGGCCTGAGCAAGCTGGCATTGCCAGCACAGATGGGACAACTGGCATGAAGCGGGACTGGCCAAGGCAAGGCAAGGCATAGCTATGGTTTGACACACATGACACTTCCTATGTGATGGACTTAAACCTTGTAGATCACATACCCCTTTTGTAAGCTCAAGAATCACTTGCTGAATTCTTTGGCTGGTTGGGAAATATCACTAATAAACTAATTAATTATTCTTAATTAGTTTATTCACTTGCATCCATAAAACAGTATTATAATGAGATTTTGGAATACAGGAAAAAATGATTCATGCTTCTCACCCCAATAAAATTATTTCCTCCCCAAATTGAAAATTCAATAATACTTTATACATATCACATGGAAAAGAGAAGGAAGCCCACAGATTGTAAGTTCGCTGTAAGGATTGAGAACTAACTACAGAGCATGTATTTTAAGTGGCATACTATATTTTCTCTATGTGGAAGCCTTCATTTCTAGTGTATCTTTATTAAGGTATTTGAGTATCCTGATACAATCTTAACCTACATTAAGCACAGAAAATAGATGCAAAAGCCACTTGAGTGTTTCCTAATTTCAAAATTCGCTCGATTATTTAGAAAAGTGCTAGAAGTTTAGCCATAATGATCACATTTGGCATCATGAGGAAAAGAAAATAATAATTTTCTAAAAGAGAAAAAAAATCTTTTGTTTTCTTAACTGGTGCTGTGAAGAAAGCCTCCAGAAGATAATTTAGCTGATCAAGTAACATGAATTAATACCATGATGTAATCTTCAGGGAATAATTTCCAGCAGATGTGAGGGAGAGAGACCAGACTTCAGCCTGCATTTCCTTTAGAATCCATGTTTTTCTTTTTCAGGTGGGAATTCCCATCTTCTAACTCAATCCTGCTCTTTTAAGTTAAATCGTGAATTTGTACATTATCATTTAAAGTAGGTAAATCAAAGACCCATCACTCTGTTTCCTAGACCTCTTTATCCTCAGACGGTTTGCTTCCTTTTTGGGCTCAGCATTAAGATTAACTGGAATTAAAAAAAAAAAAAACCAAAAAACAAAACAAAGGAGAAAAAAAACCAAAGTGGGGCTTTGGAAAACTTAATCAACCGAGAATCTAAAGATACAAATCCATCACAAAATGGTAATCATACAAAATTGAAAACCTGAAGACTGTGGCTCTAGGAAAGGGGTCACAAAAGAGAGCGTCAGCATTCAAAGGCATTAGCCAGAAGTGAATGGCAAAAGGCACTAACAGGTCTGTGGGTTTGGTGAGGGGTGTGTGTGTCGGGAGGTGGAGGTGGTGGTGATGGCCATGTTAACGAACATTCTTTCTACAGACCCAGGACTTCTAACACCATCCTAGTAAGGTCTGATTGGTGTGTTTTGGGGTCTAAGCTAGCTGGGTGGCCGGGAACCAACAAGCAGCCTTCTCCAACATCTGATGCCTTATAATTTTCCTTAGAATTCAAATGTCATCTAGCAAGGATTTCTCCACAATGTCTCCATTAAAAGATAAAAGAGGCAAAGATGAAAATGCACAGTGCTTTCCCGTCAGCAGAGATGGGGCCCCTGGACCAACTGCTAGGATGCTGGCTGTCACAGCTATGGTGCCGGCAGACCTCCTCTTGTTTTGTGATTGGCAGTGAAGAATGTAAGCCCTCCTAACTCCTCCACATTGACACCACATATACAAATTGTTCACACCGATAAGACCCTCAGTGGACTCACTTCACACCTCCCCTCTCTGGCTCGCTATCACTAAGATAAACCAGCCTGCTCAGGGCATGTTCTACCCCTATCTAGCCTTTCCCACCCAGGCCACATTGACACAACATGACAGGTTTATGTACCTCACACATCTGACCTTATCAAGAACCTGGCAGTGAGGGTTTGATAACGGTGCCCACCATAGTACACTGACTGGCTTCTAAAAACAGCAGCAAGCCACTCAGCCCCTCACACATTTTAATGACTCGGTTTATGATATCCCCATTTTTAGATGCATTACCAACCATGTGGCCCCAGGGGAGACTCAGCTGAGGGCATGTGCTGATATGCATTTTTTTTTTTTTTTTGGTTTTTCAAGACAGGGTTTCTCTGTGGCTTTAGAGCCTGTCCTGGAACTAGCTCTTGTAGACCAGGCTGGTCTCGAACTCACAGAGATCTGCC
This sequence comes from Dicrostonyx torquatus, assembly GCA_028555095.1. Taxonomy (NCBI): domain Eukaryota; kingdom Metazoa; phylum Chordata; class Mammalia; order Rodentia; family Cricetidae; genus Dicrostonyx; species Dicrostonyx torquatus. Next base: position 939,201 of record JAQHUG010000177.1, read on the forward strand.
TGCCTCTGCCTCCCGAGTGCTGGGATTAAAGGCGTGCACCACCATCGTCCGGCGATAATGCATTTTTATAACATTAAAAATCCCAAATGGATCTACACTAACTTCAGCTACTCTTTGAGAAAGGAAAAGTCAATCTCTTACCTGCCACCTGCTTCATCGGAAGTGGAAGGTATGCCTTGCCATCATGAGAACAAAAATGCCAATTGTTTTTCTGCTTCTAGCATTGTCCCAGGCAAAGAGCAAGAACTCGGACAGGCTGCTTTGTCTCAGGATAATACCCCTGACCAAAATACGTAAACAAAAAATAAACCCAAATACAAAAATTTAGTGAATTTAAAGGCTATTTTTAATGTTTTCACATTTTAGGTTTTTTTTTCCAGTTCATTTATTTGGCCTAAACATTTTCCTGTGATTACAATATACAAGTATATCTAATTTAGTTTCCTATTCTTTTGAAAATTACTTATGTAGTTAAACTTATTGAATTTTGTAATGGTGGATTCCCACAATATTCTAATCACTACTACATTTCAGAATCTTCTGATTCTTGCAGTTAAAATAAGACGAATATTTAGCTAGACTAAGGTCTTAATTTTGTCATTCAATGGTATCAGAAGGTGCTATGCAAGCTACCAAAGGAGGGGAGCAGCCAACAGTTCTACCCAGCTTTGAGACCAATCCACCACACCAACCAGCATGATACTGTAAACCCGAGTGCTGTAGTGGCTGGCAGACACACCTCTGTGGTAACCAACAGCTCTCTCATTGAACTCAATACCCATTCAACAAGAGAGAAACAGGCACAGTACTAGAAACCTAGCCAGCTATCCAGGGCTAGTGAAGTCATGGATCTTGGAGGCAAACCTCTAACCAGCACTTTACTAAACCAGCATAATCCCTCAGAACATTCTAAATATTTGACCTTACACCCAGAGAAAGTGTAGTCTTCACCTCATGTGAGAACTCTTTGTAAGTGACAGAGATCATTACAGAAAAAATGCAATTAATAAAAATGCAGAGTTGTGGAGCCCAATCCCAATGGATACATCTAGAAAACAACCTAAAGCTCAGGGAACTTTACAAACGTGGGGGCAGAAAGATTCTAAAATCCAGGAGATCGGGGAGTTTGCTGCGAGGTTCCACCTCATGAGGTCAGAAGCTTCACCCATAAAATCTCACCGACATGGTTGCCTAAACAGGAGCTGAACCAGGACAGTGACAATGACATGTTAATGTGGGCTGTGGTGGTGAGCCCATACATAAACATACATAATGCACTAAGAAATGCTGAGAGGGAAAGACATTGTTTACCCCAAGGAAGAGCACAATTGGTTATCTAATACCAAATGGTCAGCTCTGAAAACATACCTACAGCTAACATTATACCGACTGACCAGGTTATGTTTAGAAATATATATACGCACATATATGCATATATGTATTTAGTAACAATTACTGAGAAAAGAGGGCATGAATTTACAGTAGAGCAAGGAGGGGAATATGTGATGGTTTGGAGGGAGGAAAGGGAAGAGGGGAAATGAAATGATATAATTAATTTCAAAAATTAAAGAAAACAATGAACCGTCTTTTAAAAGTGCAAGTATTCTTTGGTCACTGGAGGGAGAACTATAGTGTCCTCTGTGGGCTAATACGGAGTTGGTAGAAGTGGCCACATTAGAGGAGGAACGGCAGAGAGGGCATTTCAATACACATGGACTCGGGCATAATCTACCTCACAGTGTCTGCAAGGATAGAGCAGTCAAGGCATGGGCTCAGCCGAGCTGTTAGTGGATGAAGGAATAAAGAGAATGTGTATGGATGCAGGATGAGGTTTATTCAGCTATAAAGTTTGAATTTATGTCCTTTGCAGGAAAACGGATGGAGGAGCAGAGTATATTAAGTAAGCTGAGACAGACCTAGGAAGACAAGTCCTATGCTTTCTCTCATTTGTGGGTCCCAGAGTTTGTATAAAAACATAAGGTTCTATAAGTACACAGAATATGAAGTAGAAATGAGTCTGCTAGCTAGATGAAGGGGACTGGGACGGAAGGATAGGAGGGAGGGGTGGATACGGTCAAGGTACATGACATACTCAAATGCAAATTTCTACGAAACCTATCACTATGTACAAGGAATATATGCCAAAGAAAAATAACTGCAGCGATGTGTTTGGACAACCAAGTCCTGCCTCGATCATCCAAAATTCTGAGTTGACTGACATTCTCTAGAGTACTTCTCTCCCACCTTTCTTTTCTCTGAAATTCTGTGAACACTAGGAGTCCCGTGTTTTCTCGCCTCAGGTTCGCGATGTGATGACGAAGGAAAAGCTTGTGGACTGCTTCGGGTACAGCGGGACGTGCCAGGACGAGACCTGCGTACCTACTCTAGCTGAAACCCAAGTGACTCCCAGGCACTCCTTTCTGATCCTCAGAGGTCACCACTGCTTTTACATATGTGCACATCCAACATACAAATGATTTGTTATCTGCTTTAGATTGTTACATATCTGCTTTTGTTTGTTCCTTTTAAGATACAGTAATATAGTTCTGTTTACTCATTTTTTCCCACCCCGAGGATCTAGTTCAGGGCCTGGAACATGCTAGGCAAACACTGCTCCTGTAGACACATCCCCGGAGTTCAGTGGTGTTTAGCGTTATGAAGTATTTCAGTGCCAGTGCGGCTATGTTACAACACACGTACGCTCTGCTTTACGAGGCTTCAATATACGTTAGCACCTCCTCAGCCTGAACAGTGTCTGAAACTTTTTTTAGGGTACAGGCCTAGGAGTCTAGCTCTCTGGCCATGGGATATGACAGTTTTAAGTTCCCTAGACACTGATCATCTAGGGGAGGGGTGTGGTGGTGACTGGCAGGCAGCGAGGCAGGGACTAGGGTTTCTCCATCCTCCTGTCTGCTGCCAGTGCTGCACCTGGGCTCTAGGAAGAGGAAACCAATTTCATTACTTCTCCTGAAAAGATGTGGCTGGCGAAGTTTTATTAGGTGATTGAAGTTAGCCCGCTGTACAATTTTAGCAAGCAGGTTTCAGAACTAAAAATAGGCAACAGAAACACTCAGTGTGAGTGACTGCATCAAGAGCTGAATTCCTGATGTGTTCCACTGCTGGTGCAGGTCCTGTGCACCCACCTGCTCCCGGTGTTGCTGTGTGGATGGATGGGGGCAGAGAGCGGCAGGTGGCCGGCATCAGGGTGTGGTGTTTGTCAGTGAGCAGAGCAGCAGCGTGTACTGTCCTGAATCCTTTCAGAACACCCAGGCAATAGCCTGGACTGAGACAATATTGATTTGCCTGTGGGTTCCTCATGGATTAAAGCAAGAATCCTACTGGTCTGGCTATTTTTATATGTTTATATACAAAAAGAGTCATCAATGGTTAATGTTTTTATTTTATAATTTTACATCAAAGGGTCAGGGAAGTAGCTTTTATTCATTCTGTGAGCACTCATAAAAAATCTTGACAAGATTTCACACATTTCAGGGTAAAGGAGCAAAAACAGGCTTATACAATCTGTAAATGGTTAACATTTAAACTGGAAATAAATTGATTTTATTTCAGATTCAGCAATAGAAAAGGTCTAATAAGAAAAAAAATGTATCAGTAACCAAAAACATTTGCTCACATCATCCCAAATATACAAAACAAAGTATCTGTTTATTGAACCAGAGACCAGGTTCAGATGTACTTTTCACACCCGTGTGCGTGGTGGGACAATGTCTGCCACACAGACAGGCACAGCAGGCTTCCAGCGCTTCTGGCCTCACCACTCTCCTCTCACCTCCTTTCTTTCTTCTCTCTCAACAGCTTCTTGCTCTCCTCCCTTCTTCTTTTGTTCACTGGATTCCGAGGATCGTAGATTTCAAATGTGTCAGAATCCTGCATGCTTGCATCTTTCACCTTCCTGGTTTTGTCCTCAAACTGGAGCACATGTGACATCCTGAGGAGGAGGAGAGAGGTCGGGTGAGCTCAGGCTGAGAACCCGAAGGAGAAATTTTACGGGCCACTCTCGCACAGAGAAGGAGGCAGACAGGAGCACCAGAAGGGGTTCTCTTTACAGGGGCCGTTCCACACAGAAAGCCAAGCGGCGGCAGAGTCTAGTGTGTGCAAAGCCTTGGGCTTGGGTCCCCAGATCTGCATAATAGAAACCAAACAGAACTCTGGAAAACATGCCTGTCTGTCCCACTACTTTGCATTGCTCGGAGTTTTACTCTGATGCTCACTGTAAAATCCTCCCGGGTGGGAGGCTTTGATTTCTAGCTGGGAGTCTCCTAAAACCATATTTGGAACTCTGTCCTCTTTGAAGAGTACACTCAACCACAGGGAGCCAGCTGTGTAGCCAGATGCCAGCCAATAACCAGACCTATCTGATGTTTGTGTTCTGAGGGGGGGGTGTCAAAGGGTCAAAAGCAAGGGTTATACTAAAAAAAAAAAAACACAAAACCCAGCCCCCCCATCCCCACCTTTAACTGGTGTGTCAGGGCTGGTGTGTAGCTTAGTGGTAGAGCATTTGCTCTGCATACATAAGGTTCTGGGTTCAATTCCCCAGCACCACTATAAAAATAACAAACACCAAATAAGCAGTGACAAACAGAACAAAAAGTGTGCATCTATACGACAAATGTTTAAAATACAGCAACAGTGATGTTCAGAAGGCGTTCAGAAGGTTTCTGGGAGGAGCTGAGTTTTTCAAAAGGCACTGGAACTTCTGGCGTAACTCCATGAACTAATTTTCTCCTCTTACTGTTGATTATGGCAAGTTTCACTATCCTGTCTTCCTACTTTAGCAAATGCTTACCAGTCTTAAGGTATCAGCATGTGCTTGATTTCTAAGTGGTCATAAGCTAGCTATCCTTAGCAGCAGGGAACTATGCCAGCGATTAGCTGTGTCCCATTGGGAGGTGTCAGCAGTAAAGAGGGGGCAACTGGATGAATTAGGAAGAGAAAAATTCAGTTTTTATGTGAATAACAAAAGTGATAAGAATTTTCTACTAACTATTTAACTAAAAAATTCAGTTAGTATCAGTGTATCTTAAATACATATTTCCTTCATCACAGCAGACAGGAATAAAACCCAGCATACATCCCTTGCAACTCTTGAGATGGGCCCACATATGACACTGATTTCCTCTGGTCTGTACAAGCAGAGATCTGGGTAGGCGGCACAGTCGGGAACTCCAGTGAGGAACCCCCCCCCCCCCGCTCCTTTCCCTGCGTTTGATAAGAAAGCAGGCTGAGCAAGCCATGGGGAGCAAGTCAGTAAGCAGCACCCCTCCATGGCCTCTGCATAATCTCCCTGCCTCCAGGTTCCTGCTACATTTGAGTTCCTGTCCTAACTTCCATTGATGAAGAACAGTGATGTGGAAGTGTAAGCCATATAAACCCTTCCCTCCCCAACTTGCTTCACAGTGTCTGGTCACAGCAGTGGACACTGGAGACAGTGAATAAGGTAACGCTCGACATTTTGGCAATGCACGAGAGGCCTCTCCCCCCACACTCTTGCAGTCCAGTGTGTACCCCACAAAGTGCATTAGAGTGACAAGGCTGTCCTGCTCAAGGTCCTTACACACCACAGGAGCTCAGGCCCTGTGCTGTGAGCTCCTAACAGCCCCCAAACTCTTACACCAAAGCTAATACCTAAGTCAGAATCTCATGTTTTTCAAAGCAATTTTATTTAATACTTCTATATCGATGCTTCACTTACCCCACTAAGCTAGTTGGGTTATAAATCTTTCCACAAATTCATTGTTCTATTTAAAAAAAATGATCCACATTCTGCCTCCAATACAGATTTTTCTATAACATCGATTTTGTATAGAAATTATTCATGTTTCAAAATGACTTTATCAGACTTTGTCAATTAAAAACATAAAAGGTACCTTCCTCTTTTCAATGCCACGAGACAACCTTGCAACTATGGGACTTTGTTGGCTCTGGTATAATAAATGAAATCTAGGCATGTGAACTACAGAACCAAGTCTACAGGAAGCAACCTCTCTCACAAATCTGAAAAACACAGAAAGCCAGAAATTAAAGGAGCTGTCTGCTTAAGCTGTTTGTTTCATACGCCACTGCTACACAGGTCCAACATTTTGATTAACAGCAATCTCAGAGCCAGAGGCAAGGAGGGGCTCTCAGCTTACAGACTACTTCAGATTTACCACCACAACCCTGAAGAGGGCTGCCACTCCACAACACTGGTCTTCAATAGCAAGGAATGGCTCACCCACTTATCTTTCAACATGCTTTGGTGACTTCATTTTTAAAGAGAAAACAAAGCAGTTACTATGATTTGGGGTATAGTAAACTCCTGACCTCCATAAATCACACACTGCATGGGTTACAGCTTGCCTACACTTGGTCTCTTGTGAGGGCACACATGCAGACTGAAAACTCACTCCAGCCATCCAGGAGGGGCTGGCAGTTTAACCTTGTACATCCCAATAGCTCAGTGCTATCCACTTGGTGATTGGTTATAAGACTGGACCAATCAGAGCAAGGGATTCTTGCGGAATTAATTACATACTAATCATTTACATGTGAGAATTTCAGAACTTGATTACTTGAAGGCGAAGATAGAAGTTTAGCTCTGACTAATAAACTCTTCGGCACAGGTGTACAAGACGGAAACTTCCTATCTGCAGAGTCACGTCATACAAGGGACTTCACTGTGATGTGGGACCGCAAAAGCATCAGCAAAAGTAAACAAGTGCTTCTCCATCAACCTTACACCCGGTATTAAAGTTCTCACATAACTGGGAAGACAAATTACGGGGCAGTGGTGACATCTGTGCAAAAGCCAGAAGATCTGATTCTTAGCTCAGTACCGAGTCCCAACATCAGCAACTCATTTCTGATGAAAACGAACTGAAATGATGAATCCCAAGAGAATGTAAACAGCTCTTGTTAAAAGATTTCACAGCCATTCCTACTTATTTCCAAGTCACCCTAACTTAAGAACATTTCCCTCCTGAAATAAACATGTTTATTTTGTTTGCTGAGATGGATTTGCTATGTGCCCAGGCTGGCCTGATACCTTTCTGAGTGCTAGGATTACAGCTATGTGTCACCATGCTCTGTTCACGAAACAATTATTCTGCTATTCTACTTTATTGTTCTAATTATTGAACTATTCTTATTTTTCAGATTTTTCTAGATTCTGAAGAGTATTTCTTATTCATTTTTCTTATCATGTACCTTTAGCTAGGAACGACTCACTATTGGATTAGACTAAAATAGTTCAGGCAGAAGCATGCAGCATTCCTACGTGTTGCTTCCTAGTTCACCAGCCTTACATAGCTGCTCAGCGTCTCTCAGCATTTTAAAACTGTCTGTTGACTGAACTGGGAGGAGACTCAGGTAGGAGACAGTGTGTGCCTGGCTCACCTTCTATGTCCAATAATGAGCCTGGTGATTTTTTAATGAGAATGAAATCTTCAGACCCTGGTACTGGCAACCACTTGACCTTTTGTGGGCAGAGGCTCTCTTTTATTTTAATGATAAGCTTCCTGAAACCCTACCGGGCTGCTTTCCATGACTTTTCACAACTCAGCACACACTAATGGCTGCTCTTACATGGTCCTATCAGGTACTGCAAGGTTTACTCCCTGGCGGACATCAGCGGGAGATGCCTTCTGCTCTTCTGCACCTCCCACAGCTCCTGGTGGAGAACGCAGGGGAGAGGATTTTTTCTTTTTAAGCAACATTTTCCCCAAGTAGTTTTAGAACCCTTACATCAGATGAAGGGTACGTGTGAAAATCAGCTGGGCATTTAAAAAAAAAAAACACTACTGCCAGACTCTATCTTCAAAGGTACCGATTTAATTATCCTAGGATGAGGGTTCCAGTATTAGACATTAAAAAACTTCTCACCAGCTATTTTTAAAGGTAAAGAGCATAGAGCCAAAGATTAAGAAGTTTTATACTTTTGCACTGGCTGATTTCATTCCATTTACCCTTGCTTTGTTCCTTCAGCGATAGAACAGTGGGGCTTTTGGGAAAAAACCTTTATTTTATATTTGTGTATGAGTGTTTTGCTGTACATCTGTACACGTGCACCACGTGTGTGCCTGGTGCCCATGGAAGTCAGAAGAGGGTGCCAGATCTCCTGAAAGTGGAGTTATGGCTAGTTATGAGCCATTATGTGGGTGCTGGGAACCCAACCCAGGTCCTTCTGCAACAGCAACAAGTGCTCTTAACTGCTCACCATCTCTCCAGTCCCAAGACTGGGTTCCTAATGACAACCTACTCACACAGGGGATGAGGCTTAAGTGGTCCTGAGTCTGCTCCTCAAATTGAGTAACCACAAGGGCATAGTCCAGTCCCCATATATGGCATGAAAATACGGCAATGAGTTAGACTCAGCGTTCACTTAATATCTGAAGGCTTCTTATGGTTGAGTCCAGTGTTAGCTACCGAAGACAAAAAAAGTCAAACATGACTCAAGCTCTGCTCTCCAGAAGCAAATTGTTTATTTGGGAGAACACACGGACACCTCGATGTGGCAACCGTGTGTTTTGGAATGCAATAATCAGAGCATCTACTGATAGTGTTCTCAAAACATGTTCCCATACTGCCTGGCGGCATTTGCACCGACTATGGACAGGCAGGAAAGAGATTATCACCCTACTGCTTTTTCTTTCCAGAGCTAGAGGTTGAACCCATGCTTATTGGGTAAGCACTTTACCACGGAGCTACACCCCTAGCTGACCAGTTCCTTCTCACAGGTAACTTCTGTGCAGGCAGAGGTATCTATAAGCTGTTGACCAGGTGGTTTCATGACAGTTTCAGAGGTAACAGGCTTTTATCTGCAATGATGGAGTTTTAATCTGGGGAATCAGTCAAAAGTTAGTTCAGTGCTAGGTCTAGTAAGACAAAAATCAGAATGGGTAGTGCTTATTCTAGAGAACAAGCATTTAAATTGTAGCTATAAAGGGAGGGTCACCTGGGAGCCCCAGGCTGGCCTGGGGTACTGGCAAAGGCCCCAAGACACGCAGTCACTTCTTTGGGAAAACACTGCTTAAAAACAGCATTAACTTCCGTGATGAATCCTGTTAATGGCATAAATCCCTATTTTCTGGAATCCCAGCCCTAATTTCTTCCAGCTATGTCCCCATTCAGCTGCAGATTCATGAGGGGCAAGCAGGGCCCAGGGTCCATCCCTGTGAGGATGGGTGTCTGGGTATAAAATTACTAAGGACTGTAGGGTTGCATTGTGGCGCATAACAAGTTCCCGGGCTTTTCTTGTCTCTCTGCCCCACCGCCAATATATTGTTTTTCTTTTGCTTTTCATTTTTTTTTTCTTCAGAAAGCGCAGCAAATCTAACTGTGAAAAACCTTGTGGTTTAAACCCTTTGGTTCACTGCCTACAGAAGGAACCCCAAATTTCTTCTGTACCTTCTTTAATCTGGCTTTTGCATGCTTGACCATGCTCTCTATATGATCCCCTATCTTCCAGTCCAGACATGGCAGATTCTGTGTAGTTTCCTGAGGAATGTCCACTTTCTCCAAACTCATTGCTGCTGTATTTTCTCCCTCCCATTGGCTGTGCCATGGCCCTGGCTCTTGCTGGGCCTGATCTGCTTTCTCCAGCAACAGTGAGGTCCTCTCTGGGCCTCCCTGACAGTCCTGTTCATGGCTCTAGGCTTCTTTTTGCAAGCCCCCCTCTGGGGTATGGTGAAGAACAGAAGCTTTTCCACTGGCTTCTGCACCTCATCATCCTGTGATGCTTGGCCAGAAGAAAGCTGATGAGAAGTACTTGTAAACAAGTCAATATTTCTGGGACTCCCCTTTGGCTAGAATATTGATTTTTAATTTTTTTTTTACTTTTCTCCTTCATATACAATCCCAAATTATTTAGCATTCACAGGTTGTATAAAATCTCTGGTTTTCAGGCAAGTAATTTACCTTCCAAACTTTCTAGCAAAGAAAAGGGCTAGTGGTAAAAACAAGGCATTTCTCCAGCTAGCACATCTGTGCTACAATAGTCTAGTGTTGACCCGTCTCAGAGAGGCCAATTAAACAGCTTAAAGATTAACATATACTCATGTGTGGGAAAACGCACTTACTGTTCTTAGACAGCCTTCTCCTTCCTGGGTTGAATGACCTTGTCGCTCTCTGAGAACACACATGTAATTTGTTATAATTTGTTTGCATATTGTGATGACTTTGCATTTCCCTATTACCTTAGAATTCTTCAGAACCCTGAGCAAACAGTGATTATTTAAGCTTGCCATTCTTTAGACTACAGTTCACAAATGCACATGATTTGGAGGACAGTTTGGAAGGTGGAAGCAGCCTTTGTAAGTATACATTTCAGCGAGACGACAAGTTTCCAAGTGTGGCTTCCATCGAGTCTTTTAAAGACCACCCTGCTCTGTGTAGAGACAGACTACAGCATACTTCTTTCTTTCCATGGCACTTTTCTAAAATGTTCTATTCCCTCCTTTTCTGGTCCTTTCAAAGCCCAGTTTAATTCCCATTTCATCCTAAAACATTTTCTCACTGCCTTGGTCCTCAGAACCTGCTCCTACGTTTGAATTTCTTCAACACTTCCTAGGGAAGCCCTCATGAATGAAGTCAGACCCGAGTCTGACTCGCTCAGCATGGCTGTGGGAATCACCATGCTTCCTGGGCCTGTTGAGAAGATGGTGAGACTTGGCCTATTCACTTCACATAGCTCAAATGAGGCTTGGACGCCATGCCTTCAGAAGGCATACTTTGGGTAGAGTGTTGGACATTTAAGACATGAAGGTAGCTGGAGTTCTCTATTCCATTTTACAAATAACAAATCAGAACTACGGAAGGCCACAGAGGAAGCTCCTGTCTGAAGGCAGATTCCCAGTTCACAGTCCTGAGACACTGGAAGCCTAATTATAACTGTTGCTGTTGGAGAAACTTTCTGCTAGGGAAAACTAAAGACCAAAATAGTTGCTGGAGATTTGAAAATTGCTTACAAAAACTTGGTATTTACTATAAGTTTGCTAGGTAGGCTCAATACAAAAGTCACATGTACTTTAGCTGCTATTTAAAATACAAATGGCTATTTGATTAAAAATTTAACATTTCTTATACCTCTTGATATGTTTAAATGTATTCTAAACAACACTTTTATTCCTGTTTTTAACTATCAGAATGTCATTTTTAGGTTAAGAACTTAAGGACTTTTATTTTTAGACTGTTCTTCATTACTGATTACTAGCAACTTATTTAGGAATTAAGAGGTTAGGGTTTAAGTACCAGCATGTATAAAAAAAACTTTAAATCTTTTTCCAAAATGAAACATGCATCTGAGGTCACAGTAATGCATGCAAGAAGACTGGGACAGACAGAAAAACACACATGTGTCCTGAGATGGAAGTAGTTAGAAAAAAGAGCCCCCAGGAAAGGGCGGCACGGCACTGCTAGGGCCTGGCAGAGCAGGTGGCAGACAGGGTTGCCTGAGAAACGGGCAGTGGGATCAGGAAGGAGAATTAGGATGAAAGAAAGGCTTAAATGGGCAACAAGGACAGTTTCCTAAAGGAATAGAGAAAAAGAAATGAAGGCAGAAACAAAAGAAATGTTTAAAATTGTAATAGGAGAAAAGTAGGAACAGAACTTTAAAATACTTGAGCTAACAGAATTAAGTACAGGAAAAGAGGAGGTTTGGGAAACCAGGCAAGGAGGAAAATAGGCACAGACTTTTGGAAAAAGAAAACAAATGCGGAAATCAGTGTATGGTCACTGTTCACCACTAACATGGAAAAATCTTCATTCTGAGTTTTAAAGGAACACTGCCCCTCTGGGGTTTTGAAAAGCCAACTTTAAATAACATCTTTCATTTTCCTGAGTTAAAAATATTAGTAGGTATTGGGTACTATTAGACTAAATGAGGAAGACATATTTCCAAACCTCTCCGGCAGCAGGAGGATGCGCTTCCTGGGCTTTCTTGCCTATCTAACAGCTTAGCACCCAGCAGCACCAGGTGGAAAGATTTAGGACGCTTTCCAGAATACAACCGTGGTGTGTGTCCTTCCACCTGCTGGGAGCTATAGCTGACAGTTCAGCCAGGAGTATAGACTCTGTGGCCAGCAGACTATCAGTCCCACAGGGGAAGACAGCTCCCAACCAGACGCTCTCCTAAGGAACTAGGGCACAGGGCTGGCTATTCATCTCACTCAAATCATATCCACGATCAGAGCTTCCCTCATGATAAAAAGGTATTTCAGGACAAACGGCATGCAACACCAGAGTCAATGCTGACGAGCTCTCTGCATTCAGAAGACAAAAGCAGCGTGACTTGAGAGGCTGGCTAGAGAGCTGAGAATGAAAATAATCACCGTTCCAGGGTCAGCAGCTCTCACAAGGCCTATTTATAATGAACCACACTGGCCTTCTGCGGGATTATTTATAGTACTGTATAAAATAAACACTAGCCAGGGACCCTGGTCTATAATCATATTCCTTCTTGCTTCATTTGATCACTACCTTAGAACCTGGCTGAGAGAGAGGGATGGAATAAAACATTTGTATTGATGTAAGCTCATAATTTTATGTTATCCAAAGTTGAGCTACTTCTTCTATCTTTAAACTACACATACAATGCATGTTCTGTCATATGACTTCTTGTTTCCATACTTTCGCGTGTAGTCCCATGGAGAGACTTACTGCTTCATTAATGAGGCATTACTATCCATAAATAAAATACAAAACCCCCAAGCCTTAAATGTATCTCAGGCCGTTAAAGATTAAGATAGAAATCAAGCTCAAGCTAGTCACTGTGAGTAGTTATAGGGTCAACTAAAGGACCAGAAGTTATCAACCGTAACAGAAATGGTAAAAGTTCCAATCATGGTCCTGACAGTTCTACTGACGTCAGTGGTGAATCTTAAAAAACAACACACAACATCAAAGATGATAGTGACACATTTACAGAGCACCGACTGCTCTTAACATCTTGCCAATCCCTTTATAAACAGAATTTAGCTTGATCGCAAGCTGACTCCACTCCCACAAAAAGTGCCAGGATTATCCCCATTTTATAATTTGAGAAACAATGATAGAAAGATTCCATATTTTCTCCAAGATCACAGCGCTAGGAAATTTCCAAGCTGGGATTCAAGATTAATCTTTAATTAAACTCCCATGTTCAGAACCACTCTACTGTTTATAATTTTATGAAAACACACAGGAACTTCTAAATCAAGCTAAACATGCCTTTAAATCTCTCCGATTTTTAATTCTTCAAATAATACAAATAATGTTAGGGTTGTGAAATTTAACATCTTCCAAGACTTAGAGGAGGTTGGACAATTGACAATTTTTTATTTTAAGAGCTACTAAGTCCTAATTATGTTTGGTGGCGTATTGCTATAGTTGAAAACAACAACACCACTGTATTAGAAAACATGAAAAATATGCAGACTAATTCAGAAAAATCATTGCTTGGGTGTAAAAACCTCAGACGGCATTTGAAACAGAATGCCACAAAACACTGATGTTGTATTGAGTGTCCTCCTCTAAGGGCCAATTTTGTAGAATGTTTGCATAGCATACAGAAGGCCCTGGGTTTGATCCCCAGCACTGTGTAAAGCTGGACATGATGGTACATACCTGTAATCCTTGCATGGCGGTGGTGGTGGGGGGACACGTGCAAAGATGACCAGAAGTTCAAAGTCGTCCTCAAATACTTAGGTTCAGTGTAGCCTTAGTTATATGAAACCCTGTTACAAAAACCAACCAACCGACCGACCAGTTTCATCAGAGTAATGCTTTAGTTTGTATAGCTTGCTATGATATTTCAAGTTACTCTAGTTTAATATACTAACAATATCTATCTTATATAGTTAAATGGGATTGGTGATATATGAATATTTAGTATAAGTAAGTTTTGCTTTTTTTATTTTCCTAGTCATGGTCTTATTGTAGCCCAGACTGGCCACAAGCCAACTATGTAGCCAAGGCTAGCTTTGAACTCCTGATCTACCAGCATCCATCTTCTGTGTGTTGATATTACAGGCATGTACAACCATGCCCAATTAAATAATTTTTTTTTTCTTTGAGACAGGGTCTCATTCTGTAGTACTGGATGACCTGGAACTTGTTATATAGACCAGGCTGGCCTCAAACTCATAGAGATCTATCTACCTGCCTCTGCCTCCTGAGTGCTGGGATTAAAGGCACCTGCCACTCCTTTGCCCTGCACACTCCCTGCCCTGGCCTTTTGTTTTGAGACAAGGTCTCACACTAGTTCAGACTAGTCTTGAACTCAAGGCAACCTTCCTGCCTTAGCTTCCTCTTAGGTGCTGGAATTTTATATATTCTACATGCTACACACAATTTAATTTTATATATTCTACCATGCTACACACAATTTAAGTTTTTCACTTAAAGGGCATGAGGATCAGGAGTTCAAAGCCCACCTCAGCTACAGAGCAAGTTTGAGGTCAACCTGAGTTACATGAATATTTACCTCAAAAGAAAAAAAAAAAAACAATCAACCACCCATCAGCCAACCCACTCACCCGCCAACTAACCAAAATTCAAAACAAAAGAGCTCAAGAGCAACATGTTATCAGTTTAAATAATTCATTTAAACAAAGAACAAAACAGTATTGCCACATTTAACTTGGCAGTTATCTGCACTAGTACCAGAGAGGGAAGGGATTAAAACTAATTCAAAATGTCAAGTAGTTGAAAGACTAAGAATCTTTGGAGGAGGGTTTTGTAGTTTCCATTTATACTTGACCATGTTGAAGTGTTCTGGGATTCACAATGGATAAAGCATGAGAACTGAGACATCTACTCTGTACTTGGTTAAAATTTCTTGTGTTTCTGATCAGTGTACCAGAGAGATGGAAATGGAAAACACCTGACCAAATGTCTCATTAAGAAGGCATATATACCTGGACCAGAAAGATGGCAATTAAAACACTGTATCCATTCTTTTTTTTTTCTCCATGCTAGTTATTTTCCACATGTGATCTTTTCCACTTCTTTGAAGGGTTTGTCTAAAGACTAATTATTTCCTTTTTGGCACCAGGGCTGCAATTCAGGTAGAGGCCACCTGTTAAATAATGGGGCTTTTTTTCTTTTTTTATTATTGATTCCATGGTCTATTGTCTAAGTTTCTTCCAGGTGTGGATAACTAAAAGAAAATAAAAATGTAGCACATTATTCATGCAAGCTTTGAAAGTCAAAATGTAAATGTAGGACAATAAAGGTTCCCCCTACCCTCCACATACTCATATGCTGCCAATAGTAATAAAAAGTGAGGTACTGGCAGAAGAACAGACAAAAAAAATAATGTAAAATAATGAAATAAACTTAAAAATACAGAAGGTCTCATTCTGATAATATCAGTTGAAGCAACAGGATTATTCATTTAGTAGTGTGCAATTTAGAAACAAAAAGTTTTAATGTTGGCCTAGTATACCAAATCAGTTCCAGGTGGGCTTTGATGGCAGTTAAAAACAAAAATAATGGCACAGAACACTAGAAAAATATATAAGCATATTCATACAATCTTGGGATTATGAACATTTTCAGCATAACACCGGGCAGAAAACGTAGGAAAATACTGACAGCTTTGGCACTGCAAATATGTCAACAAAATAACCCCCACATAAGTAAATTGTAAGGCAGTGACAAGAGGGTAAAATATTTTAAACAAAAAGAATACCAGTGATATTTAGTAGCTTTTGCATATCAGTTAGAAATGTAAAAATAGGGCTGGGATCTGGCTCATGTGGTAAACTGCTTTCATGAAGACCTAGGTTCAATTCCCATTACCACATAAACTTGGTGTGGTAACATATATGTGCAATCCCAGCATTTGAGAAGTGGGGGCAAGTAGATTAGAAGTTCAGGTGATATGGGATTTCCCTCTGTATGCAGTGAATACCACTGGTTAATAAAGAAACTGTCTTAGGCCTGCACAGGGAATAGAGAGGTAGAAATTTAGAGGAAAACTAAACTGAATGCTGGGAGGAAGAAGGAGGAGTTAGAGAGAAGCCATATACCCCCACTGGATACAGACACTGGGAACTTTACCCGGTAAGCCACAGCTATGTGGCGATACACACATTACTAGAGATGGGGTAAATTAATATGTAAGAGCCAACAACAAGCTAGAGTTAATGGGCCAAACAGTGATTTAATTAATACAGTTTCTGTGTGATTATTTTGGGTCTGAGCTGCTGAGCAGCCAGGAACACACAAGTGGCTTCCTTCGTCCAACATTCAGGGCCATCCTCAATTACACAGTGAGTATAAGGCCAATCTGGTATATAGGAAACCATGTCTCAAAACAAAAACAAAACAAAAACCCAAAACAAAACCAAAAAAATCCAATAATAAATACAAAAGGCATAAAACACAAACTTTCACTACTATAACAAATGGCCAGATAATCTTTTAAAAGTGCTCAGTTTCACCATTAAACCAAGAAATACAAAGTAAAACAAAGTTGTAGAGATTGATAAGTATGTATCTCCGATCTGCGATATAATACACACTTACTCACTTTTTCTCCCAGACAGGGGAACTAAAAGTCTCTGCCTTGCTGTTTTGGGTCTAGGGGACTCAACATTCTAGAGTGCTATCT
Source organism: Dicrostonyx torquatus (assembly GCA_028555095.1). NCBI lineage: Eukaryota > Metazoa > Chordata > Mammalia > Rodentia > Cricetidae > Dicrostonyx > Dicrostonyx torquatus. Next base: position 955,792 of record JAQHUG010000177.1, read on the forward strand.
AGGGAGATTTGTCATGGGCCCACTGTAGCGGACAGTAGAGAGAGGTTAAAGGAGCAGGAGCTGCAAAGGGGTGGGCTCTCCAGGGTGATGCAAATATCTGATCTTGTTTGGTTTATGTGGATGCATATATTGGCCAAAATTCACCACAGAGATAGCAACTGTTTCTCATTTATAAATTATACTTTGGTTAAAATTTGTTTTGTTTTTTGAAACAGGGTTTCTTTGTGTAACTACCCTGGCTGTCCCAGAACTCACTCTGTAGACCAGACTGTCCTCGAAATCAGAGATCTGCCGGTCTCCTGAAGAGAGTCGCACGGCTTTATATTTCCAACATAGAAAAGGTAATCTCTCTGCTAAATTTATATTAATTAAACTCTGTCAGCCTTAGCATTTTATAATCTGGATTCAGCTCAAAATTGAAAACCCACAGTTTCTAAAGACAGGCCCACTGTAACCGGCACACTCACTAAAACAGAAGAGGCAGCCGTGAGTGCATGGACATGCCTACCTCTCTAGGTCAGAGAGCTGACATTATCTTCCTCATATCATTTCCTTCAGGGGATTAGTCAAGGGAGCTGTCTCAGTAACATTTTCGTCAACTTACAGCAGTTTTAGACTGCTTAGCAATATGTCAAATGTTGCTGATACCGTCCCAGGTTCCACGCATGCCCATCTTTCTCCCACACCTGCTTCCAGAGCTCCTGCTAAGTGTTAAGCACTGTGTTGAATGCCTTCCATGAATTTGTTAACTCAGTTCTAAAAACTGCACTGAGCATGGACAGCTCCATTTTAGAGGGGAAGATAGGCTGCTTCCTTGAGAGCATCCAGCAGTCAGTGTCTAAGCAGGGATTTGAACCCAGGCAGTTTAAGTAGACAGACAGTCCGCTGGATAAGTATGCGATAACTCAATACATGGACGACAGTAGATTTGACTCTTAGGAGAAAGAAAGACTGTGCAAAGCAGTGTAGAGATGAGCCTGGATGATGTACTACAACCTGCTCCAGAGATGGGCACTGCTGCTCAGAATCCTCTCTGAGAGTCAGGCTGAAGTTCTTTCTTGTCCCAGTGGTCAGTATTTCATAGTGGAATCACTGCTGGTAGAAGCTGGTGTTCTGAAAAGAACATGAGCTTTTCAGAATTGCAAGCAGGGCTAGAGAGGTGGCTCAGTGGTTAAGAGCACTGACTGCTTTTCCAGAGGACCCAGGTTCAATTCCCAGCAACCACATAGTGGCTCACAACTGTCTGTAACTCTAGTTCCAGGGGACCCAACACCCTCACACATACATGAAGGCATGAAGGCAAAACACCAATGAATGTAAGATAAAAATAAATGAGTTACTAAAAAAAAAGTTGTATGCAACCCTATTATTCACCATGGGACAAATAGTTTAGTTTCTTTTAACTTCAGCCCCATATTTATGGAATGGGACTAATACTAATTATCTGATGGAGATGGGAAAAAGTATCCTGCCACAGAAGTCCTTTAACCTACAATCCTGTTCTTGTGAAAGATAATAGGGATGAGATAGGATACAGGACCTGTAGGATGCCTGGAATACAGTGCACACAAGCATTTGCTTCCTAAATAAATTGGTGGGAACCAGAGCCACCTCCATCAGCACAAGTGTTAGAATGAAAGACTATGGGGAGAAAAAGGAGCATATCTTATCAACAATAAGTGATTTCTTTTTTCTTTTTTTTTTGGTTTTTCGAGACAGGGCTTCTCTGTGACTTTGGAGCCTGCGCTGGAACTAGCTCTTGTAGACCAGGCTGGTCTCGAACTCACAAAGATCCGCCTGCCTCTGCTTCCCGAGTGCTGGGATTAAAGGCGTGCGCCACCACCACCCGGCCAATAAGTGATTTCTAATATGAGTTACTTTGTATAATTTTAATAATCTGAACAAAAGACAGCTAGTTAAAGTATAATCAATCAATGTCTGAAAAGAAATGAAGGGATTCCATATTAAAGCGACTCCTGAAGTACGTCCAAACAAGTGGAAGAGCCAGTGAAAAGCTACATCCCACTTAGGGCAGAACAAATATGGTCATTTTAAGCCTCTACTTGGCTTCTATACATTATTGTAGAGTACTGAGATAAATCAAACTTGAGTTAGACAAGTTAATAGTACACTTCAGAACCTCTCTCAGGCCAAGTAAATACCTAGCCAAATACTGAAGGGCCCTGTAGTATAATATCCGAAGGTTTCGGGTCTGGCATATTACTGCATACTTCTTCCTATGACCATTGTTCCTAAAATCTTCTTTTAGGCAACAAGAGCAAAATAGTCCCAACATCAGGGTCATTAAAAGTCCTACTGTGAAGGCACACACATTGTTCTTTCTCAATGTCATCCTAAGCAGGAATCTTCTCATAGTGACAGCTTGTTGCGCTTGGGATAGTGTCCTGTCCATCCTCATTTCAAGTCCATGCCTCCCATTTTTTACATGAAGAACATTCAAGTAAAATAAGGATGACTTTCACAACATGCAAACCGAACCCATACACACTGCACATAATGATGACACTGTGAGGCTCAAGTCACAAGATCATACAAAGTCACAAAAGGGATGCTTTGTATTTACCTATGAGAGGCCCCACATGTTCTAAGACACATTTTTTTTTTTTTGGTTCGGGGGCATAGTGTCTGTTCTTTTTTTATTTTTATTTATTTATTTATTTATTTAATCTAGAATCTTTACTTAATAAGTAACCATGGTTTAAAGAGCCCAAGACTCTTCAACTGAATGTAAGCGTCAGAACAAGGGGAAAACTTCAATAGTGAATATGAGGCACATCGGCTGCTTTGAAATTACTGAATAACAAGTGTTTACATCAAAACACAGTCTCCTTTGGACTTCACAGACTACCAATATTTTGTTCCGATTAGCTGAATCAAGTAAGTTTTATAATTTGATTTGTGGCTTCAGACATTGTTCTGTTATGAACCTTTCTCAGCTGGGGGCCCCTGTACCCCGCATCCCTCCAGGGATTTCTGCTGGCTGTGATCATGCCCACACTCTTTAGGCCTCCTTTGCCTCATGCACTTCAGTCTGCTCTGGTCTACAAGACAGATTTGAATCGCGAAAGTCTCCAAGCAAAGACCACAAATATGAAAGCTATGAATGCAATACATCACCCACTGCACCTGCCAAGTTTCCTCCTTCTTTCTCACATGCAGCAGCAGCTCGGTGATCCCCTTCTATGACTGAATTCAGAGTGCTCCTAAGAGTGTCCCTCAGCCAAGACACAGTACTCTTCCCAAGAAATGCATTATTTCACAGTGAACAATGCAGAGCCATTAAGAGAGTTTTAAAGGAAAAACACTATTCACACTAAGAATTCTGTAGCATTTGAAGCTCCTTAAAAATAAAGAATCACATAGCATGTGAAAAGAGGACAGTCTGCTAGGGGACATGATGCAGTGTGACATGGTCTGAGGTACTCCCCAAGCATAAGTCTTCCAGGAACAGCAGCTCAGTGGAGAAAAGAACCCCCCAAGTGTGTGTGTGTGTGTGTGTGTGTGTGTGTGTGTGTGTGTGTGTGTGTGTGGTTCTGATACTCATACTGACCCAAGAGCGTGGCTTAAAGCTTTGTGGTTCCATGCCTTCATGCTACTAAAGCCTGGGCTTGAAGGCGAGCTCATGCTCTACCATTCTGGTTGAAAGATGGAGAAGGGAAAAGACTGTGTATTATGTCAATATTGTGAAGAAGGAACAAGACCCCCACAAAGTCACTGCACTGGGACCTTATTTTAAACTCTATAATAAAGACAAAGAAAAGTTAAATGAGAGGTAGACCTAAAGCCTGAACTAAGATTGGCAATGCTCATACAAGATAGAGGCACAGCAATTTAAGGCACTAGAATCAAGACTGATAATGAAATCAGATTCTGCACAAGGGCTTAGACTAAAACCAAACAGGGTACTATAACCAAATATTAGCATTCATCATAGGGTTCAAAGAATAGTCAGAAACTTGTAATGTTCAACAACAAAAAGCAATCAGCATATAAAAAACTCAGAAAATCTTAGCTATATGGAAAAGCACAGTCAACAGATACTAGTAACAAAATGACAGACACTGACATTAATTGACAAAGACTTAAAAATATGCTCCAGGAAGTAAGGGCAAATACTCTCGGAACACATACACACACACAAAACAAAAACAAAAACAAAACAAACAAACAAATAAAAACCAGAAGGAAGGCTTCAATGTAAAAATAAATATAAGTAAAAGTTTTAGAACTGGAAAACACAAAGTTCAAAACTGAAAAATCACTGGATGGGTCCAGTATCAGAATGGCTGTGACAGAGGAAAAGTTCAGTAAATCTGAAGACAGATCATCAGAAAATATCCAGTACCCAGTCTGAATGAAAGAAAAGTGAAAACAGAATTTAACAGAGCATGGGGACTTGTGGGGGAAACACTAAAAGTTTAAAATTCAACACCGGAAAGCCAACATGGCAAAGATACCAATTCTCCTAAGATTGATTAATAAACAATGGAATTCAAATAAAACCATAGCAGATTTATTTGTACTTAAGAGAAACTAACTCGAAAATTTACATGGAAAGGCAAAGCAACTAGAATAGCCAAAGCAACTCGGAAAAGAGAAAAGTTTCAAGGCTTCTATGACCTGATCATTACCTGGCTTCAAAAGCTGCTCTGAGCAAGAGGCTGTGGAGTCATAGACGAGACAGAAGAGGAGAGCCTGCACAACATGGCAGGTTGAGAGCTCACAGTGTCGCAAGGCAGGCAGGAGAGAAAGGCAGCTTTTGAAACAATTACACTATAATATCCAGACACCCAAATGAAGAAAATAAAATTTGGCCTGAACCTCATACCCCATAGTCTCTTACAAAAAATGGGCAATAGACCTAAATGTGACAGAATAAAAGTTACTGAAAACTTAGGGGAAAATTCTATATGCAAGAGGTCTTAAATATGACCACTAAAGCACAGCCCATAAAGAAGAAGTCAGACATTATATGAGCAGTGAGGCACTATGAATGAAAAGAAATAAAATACAAATTAAAAAATTAAAAGCATGAGAGAAAACTGGCAAATCTGATCAGTAAATCATATAGAGAATCATATAGAGAATTCTGAAATCTCAGGAATCAGAAACAACCTAAAAGAAAATGGGTGAAGGCCAGAATGCAACCACAGGACACACTTAAAATGACAGCTCCCTTTCAGAACAGTAGTGACACAGTTGGAAGGTACCAAGCAGGAGTTAGCACACCTTTGCACACATGTTTATGTTTGGTACAGCACATGAAATCAGAAAAAGTATATGAAAGCCTACCATAGACCAGACATCAGATAAATCACAAATTAAGTTTTATTAAATACTATAAAATCACATGTCATTTTGGCTTAATTTGCTTCTTTATGTATCTTAGAATCAATCAAACGTGACTAAGATGATGATCTATTTTCAGAGGTTAGGCATAGATAAGTAATATGAGACATGATTAAAATCTATAAAAACTACACAGTATTTTCAATATCTAACACATTTAATGCAGAAAGGACCAGTACTACTTGAGATTCAACTGATATCCAGGGAACAAAGCTTTGAGGACCAACATGTTTGGCCATAACATCTGATAAGCAGAGACCAACACGACCACAGAATTAGAGAGTCTGAGTCTATCAGTCCTCCAAGTATGGTTGTTGGAATAATGTGTCTATAGGCCAAAGTCATCTACATGAACACTAAAACATTTATTTATTGTGGAATAGAAGATTTGTTTACCTATGTAAATATGTGTTGCAGAATAATTGTTTACCAACGTAAAGATGTGTTACTTTTGTTTATGCTGCATTTGTCTAACTATGTAAAGATGTGCTGCTGTTTTAGCTTGCCTGCCTGAGGCACCTGATTGGTCTAGTAAAACTGAACGGCCAATAGCTAGGCAGAAGAGGGATAGGTGGGGATGATGGGCAGAGAGGAAAGGGGGGCTAGCTAGCAAGAGGCCAGCCCGCCAGACAGACAAAGAGGAAGCAGGAAATAAGGATGGACAATATGTAGGTGAGAAAAATGAGCCTCAGGCTTGCACATAGATGAGTAGAAATGGGTTAATTTAAGTTAAAAAAGCTAGCTAGAAACAAGCCTAAGCTAAGGTTGAACATTCATAATTAATAAGTCCCTGTGTCATGATTTGGAAACTGGTGGTTCAAAAAATCCTGCTACATTTATTTGCCAATTTCATTTTCATTCTTTCATTAGCATATAGTGACATCTTAAAATCACATTTATTTATCTGTATGTCTGTGTCCATGTATATGTTACTTGCTGCATGCATGTGGAGGTCAGAGGATGTCTTATAGGAGTTGGTTCTATTACCATGTGAGTCACTGTGACCAAATTCAGGTTGTCAGGCTTGGTGGCAAGAACCTTTCTTTACCTGCTGAGAGCTTTCAGAGTATGCGATGTGAAAGATCACAACATTGTAAAGTGCACACGACTTTAGAGATTTGAAAGGAGTGAGGCAATGCCATTCTCATGAAATCTTTCTGTTTTGTGGTTATAACTGCAACCACAACAATAACCAGGATAGCAAAACACCCCTCAGGGTATGACAATGACACTTGCATCACCAATGGCTTCCTAATTGGACTTAAGGTGTCTTCAGATGGAAGGAAATCATGCTTGGAACTGGGAACCTAGCCAGTTACCCATGACCAATGACTTCATGGATCTTAAAGGAGAATCTTCACCACTTTACTAACCTATCATGATTCCTAACTACATTCCATATACTTATTCTTATACAGTAGATCTTTCACTCCTCACTTAAGAAGCTCCTTTTTGCAACAGAAGCACACAGACAGACAGACAGACACACACCTGGTCAGATGCAAAGAACAGCTGATCATGGGGGTCCAGCCCCAGTGGACACATTTACAGCATAACTCTTGAACATAAGGCTCAGGGAACATTGTGACAGAGAGCCTAGAGCGACTGTAAGGACCAGAGGACCAAAGAATCTGCAATGATACTGTACCACCTAGAAATGACAGAGAAGCTTCACCCATGATTCCTCAACAATACGGCTGCCTAAACAAGACTTGAACATGACAATACCAAAAGACATGCAAATGGGGAAGGGGAAATCTCTTGCAGTGGGGGCACCTCTAGACAAAACACTACAGGCAACTAAGGAATGCTGAGAAAAGGGGAATTAGTCTTTCCCAAAGGTGAGCCCCTAATTGGTTATCCATACTAAGTAGTCAGCCCTGAAATTATACTCAAACAACACTAAATGTACTCAGTAGGTTGTATTTATATTTATATGTTAATGTAAATATATAGTAATAATAATTAAAGAAAAAAAAGGCCATGAATTGGAGGGGGCATGAAAGTGAGGGAACATGGGAAGGGTTAAAGAAAGAAAGGAAGGGCTACTTAGGTTAACATATAATGGGTTTAAATAATCATTTTAAGCCTTCTTAGTTTTAATTTCTAATAAGGCAAACACTGGTAGTAATACTCCATATAAAAATCCCTAGGGTCCTGAGACCAAAAATTAGAGACCTGCTGCCAAGCTAGCATTAAAGAGTGATGAGAATCCCCAACGTGGCTAACATGGGTTCTCATTACTTGTATGTGTGTGCCAAACTGTTACTCAGGGCTGACAATCTCCTGCCTGTATGAAGGGAAGACTATTATTAAAACATTTACTTAGTGTTACCATACCCTTCATTTACTACATGGCTGATCTACAAATAATAGTATGTAGTGAATATAAAATTCATCAAATCTTTACTAGGATAAGCAATAAGATGTAGTTAGTCCAAAAATGGCATTTTATGATACAATCTGACCAGGTGTGTCTGAAGGTCAATAATCATTTTTTAAAAACATTTGCCTTATTAAAAATTCACTGCTTTGGATACTCAGACAACTGGTATCCATTACTTCTGTACTGCTAACTCCAGAGGAAGACTTTAAAATATTTTCAAGTCAAATCTTGGCTCACAAAAATCTAATCTCTAGCAGAGTCAAACTACAACTGATGGATAAAACTGATTGTTAATGCAAGCCAAGATGTGGCAATAACATAGTGAGGGAAGAAGAGCAGACCCAAGGTCCTAACACACAGGCTAGCCTGGAAGCACAGTTTCCAGAGTCGAGACTAAGAGTACACAGGGACAAGACGCTCGGGAAGAGCAGCAATGCTGAAACTTGTACAGTTTTATTAAAAACAGAAGCAAACCAGACCATAAGTGTATTTTCATTTTTACAAAAGCAAAGCATTTCTTTTAAAATGCTATTCGCTTTCACCAAGGCCAGCAAAGAATCTTAATAATTTTTGAGACCTCAACTGTCCTAAAGGCAAATCTGAATTGCTGTTTACTTGCGAGTATAAATTGGAATGACATTTGGGGAGGGACACAATGAAAATATTTAGCAAAGGCCTAACATGGACCCTCACTGACTAAGCAATTTCAGTCTTAGGAACTGAGAAAATGGGCAGTGAAACAGTTATAAGCAGATTTCTTACAGTATTGTTCATAATACCAAAAACCGAAAACTGGAAAGAGCCTGAATATACAGCTGCATGGTCAAGTAAGCCGGTTCTTAACCACATGATGGAATATCACATAAGACAAAATGTTAAAATGATACAAAAGTTATACAAGCAGTAGTTCCTATATATTTCTGAAGGAAAGAAATTAGGTAGAAAATTAGACATTTTATTTTTGTTTAAAACATGCACATATAAACATATCTGGGGGGGTTAAATTAATGTAAGTATATATATATATATGTATGTACATATACATTCATACATAATGTTAATACAGCTTTATACATTCTACAAATTGTACATATAAATTAGTATTACAGCATTTATCTTTGATTTTGTAAATGAGCTTAATTTACTTTTTTGCAGGGTATAACACTTGCTTTTCTATAGAAAGGAGTCTTACTTCTGTAATAATCATTAAAGTATTGACTTGAGATAATCATGCAATGTTAGAATTTTTGAATCCTTACACTATGGAAGGCTGCATATACTACAGAGGAAAGTGGTACAGGAAAGGGATGGAGAGAAAAGAAGGCAGTGGGCCACTGTATTAGCTATCGCTTTATCATGTGTATTTGCTGTGCCGTTTTAAGATAATCTCAGTAGAGCAACTTGGAAAGACATTTTCAAGAGAACCTGCCAGTACACAGTAAATATCTCCAGGATTTCAGTCGGCTCTCACAGATTAATATTTTTGTGGAAGAAGCAAGTGGCTTAAAGAAACAAATGTCTCTACACTGCCTTTTCGGCCACAGCTAGCTTCTCTCTAGCCTTGTTTGCGCTAATCAAGCTTTATCTAGGCAAACTCAAACTGGCATATTGACTCCAAGCACATGGTCATATGACTCCTCTGGCTGCTGCCTGCTGCCATGTGTCTAAACCGTTTTATGAAACGCATGCTTGAAGAAGGGTCTTACAGCGGCATGAGTCTGATGCATGGGATGAAGAAATATAGTACCACAGAGACCACTGCACCTGCTAAACCTGAATCTGGTGCCATCACCGCCACCAAAAACTGGCAGTGGATGTCTGAACAAAGAAAAATTTCTAGTAATTTTTAATGAGAAATTTCTATTATGCACTTGAGCTTCGTCTACCAATGACACATTCTGGGTGCCTTGCTAGACAGTGGAATCTGGGAATAATTATCAAACACCATGCACACTGTTTTCAATAGAGTAGTATTTCTTTTCTTTCTTTTTCCCTCCCGCTTTTTTATTTTTTTATTTTCTTGCATGAAAAATAGAATGCTGCTGAATGGTACCCAAATGCCTGTTATATACCATGCCAACACAGCAGCTCGGCAAAAAACGTGAATAGAATGGTTTGCCAAGTAAAAGAAAACATAACAAATTGGTAATGGTTTCTATCTTGACAGAAACTGAAAATGATCCCTCAATGTGTGGCCACTCACGTGGACACATAAAAATATCTTAGAAGCAATCATTTCACCTCAGATAACAGATCCTGACAGAACCATACAGCATACTGGCTGACTTTCAAGTCTCAAAAAATCGGCAACCATAACCTACAAAACAGTCTGGGAACCATGTAACGTATGCATAACACACATGCATGTGCCATGTACGCACACATTTGCTATAACTCATTTTGAATACAATACCCCTTTCCTGGGTAGAATTCACACTTATGAGAGAGACTCTAACTCATCAGCGACCCAGTGAAGCTGAGCCGGCTGCTCTGTGAACAGAGGTTCTGCTGTCTCATAAAGCTACAAAATCCCATGGTCTGCAGCGCAATGCAAAGGCCTTACGTAAGGACACTGTGCCTCCTAGAAGGTTCCACCTAGTGCCTTCATCCCTAGAGATAATCTTCCCAAGATGCTACATTAAGCAAATACCAAAAATATCCTGGAGGTACCTGGCATACAGATTTGACCTTCCGTTTAGAAGACAACAACTGGAAGGAAGAACAAATCCCCAAGACCAGCTGGTGACCACCCGAACTTCCTGCACCCGAGATGGAGAATCAGTCAACATCACAGACCACCGACCGCTTTCTCCCCAACCCCCATTTACGGGAATTTTCTGATTTAACTTTCTAATGAGAAAATTAGATGGAACATTGATTATATGGTCAAATCCTTTAAAAAATAGGAAGTGACTCTTTTGAAAACACATAATTGGTATCTGAAGATAAAGAGGAATTCAGGACTATGAAATACTGAGCCAAGGGGCTAGGAAGAATCTTAGGAAGTTAACTGATCCTGCCAAGTAGAAGGTAAATCTGATTCCTGTGGGTTATGAGTTTTGAATGAAACTTCTGGGGTTTGAATTTGATGGTGACTTTCCTGTTCAATAAAAAGTGCTGAGACAGCTTCTACAAAGGTTAAGAAAACGGAATGGGCATCAAGCTGCTCTTACAAAATGACCATCTTGATGAGTTAAGTGTAAATGAATCAGAAACACAAGGGTCATATTTCCTTAAAAAACACACACAGATTCAAAAATAAGGGGAACACGACTTGGCAAAATGTGTGTGTATGTGTGCATGTCAGCTGACTCTCAAATAAATACTTGAAAGGTATTTTGAGACACTAAAAGAATTCAAAATGAAACAAATCCTGTCGAGTTACACAAAGACAGTGTGTTCTTCTACACAGCATGCGCTTGTCTCCATTCGTCATCAACACTCGTGGAGCCTTTGGCACAGGACTACAGAAGTAGCCAGCTTCTGCCTCCCAGCAGCTTTGAATGTGTATAGACACTATATGAGTACTAAAACTGGTTACAAGAGATCAAGGATTTTATAAGATTGGCATCATAACCCAGATTCTTCAGAAACTATAAGTTAATAGAGAAGTATATAGGTATTTTTCAGGGTCCGGGAGTAGGCAGGCTTCATTCCATTCAAGCCATTTTCAAGTAGCCCTATTGGCTAAAGTTACATTTCAGTTGCAAAGTCTTACTTGTTTAAATGTTTTCTTAATAAGTGTTTTTATGGCTTTTTAAATGTGTGTCCAGCCTCTTTCCTCCACCCACTAGATTTGTGAGTGCGCCACAAATCTTGCTGACTGCTTTCCTAGAGGATGGGAGGGTTGAACAGTTTTGAAACAGCGGAGATACTGTTGGCAGGGAGCACGGGGCCATGATTCTAGGTTGGGGTGATGGCACACGTGACAGTTCAGAGGCTCCAGAGGGTGAGTCATGTGTGGGGGGTACTATATGGTTGGCCTGGTTCAGATATTCCTGAGCCAGAGTCTTGTGGGAGGTGGAGGCAAGAAGGTGTGGGGAGCTAATATATTGCATGTGAAGTCAGCTTGAGGACAGGGCTGTGATAGGGAAAACACAGCTTCACTGCTTTTGGTCTTGGCTTACACCTTCTTCCTCAGAATAAGATCAAGTTCTAGGCACACGGCATATGCACGTCTTTTCTTTAAAAGTTGAAAAGTATCTAAAGATAAAATTAATCATGTATGTGTTCCTAGGATCCTGTAGATAAACTTGAACAGGAAGTTGGTAGGGAATATATTACTAAAATAAATGACTGAATTCTAAAATATTTGTGGTAAAATATAAAAATATATTGATTTACTATCTTTTATGTTTGTTTCCTGGCTGTCTAACATAAATCTTATCTCTTTTTTTATAACTTTAAAAATTATGTAGGGTATCAGATCTTTCTTACACATTTTTTTTCCTGGCTCACACAATGCTGGCATTAAGTGAATGATTGGGGAGTTCACTTATTTTGCTTTGTAACTGAAATGAAGTAAAAGGATGAAGAGGCCCTATAGTGAGAGTAAAGTTTGAAAAAGATGCTGTAGTGGTCTTTATTCTGAGCCACTTACCATCCTTCGTCATCCTCCACTTCTGCTTCAGGAACATTGTTTTCAGGCGTTTCAGTAATTGCTTGAGTGAGCTTAGATTTAAACTGGCTCAGCAGTGCAAGGGTCTGAAATGACAATGAGATGCCAAACTGTTGATAAAGCTCATCTGAAGAGAGACATTTGATAGAAAAAAAAAA